>JAHBCN010018305.1:0-17285 GCA_019359885.1 Listronotus oregonensis
TGCAATGTGGGAAAAAAGAGGGTTTTAAGGGGAAAAAAATTATTTGCTTTAAGAACTTTCCAGCAGTAGATTTACAGACTGAGCGTTTTCCCCATTTCCAGGAAGTACTTTTTCCATATTTCTCAAGGAAATCTTGGGATTTTCAAAACCCCTTTTGGATAATTTAAAAGTCAAAATCTTCATCATCTTCGACCTAACCCCTTGATTTTTTTTATTGAATCTGTTTTCTACACTTCCACTACCTTTAAATTTTGCCATTATGTGTCCAACAGTTTGATGAGTACAGATATTTCAGGATGCCTTTCATTGAAAATCTCAGCGGCTTTCGGGTTTTGTAGTTGTCACCCAAATTTAAAAAACAATTTCAATCTTCTGTTCCGTGGTTATTGTGGAGGCATAATAAAAAAAAATAAAAAATGGAAAAATTAATTTTTTATAACTGTTTTTTGACTAGAAATAATGTCAGTGTTTATGTCAGTTATTATTGGCATAGTTACCTTCAGGTCCGATAATTACCTTTGTTAAATTTTGACAAAATTTTTTAATGTAAAATAAAAAATCCCCTTTTTTTCGTAGGTGGCTGTGATTTCGTAATTAGATCTAAAAATTAATTTAAATAATTCCTTTAAATAACTTTTTTTTTGAATATTGCAAAATAAGGGTACTTTAGTCTTTGAAAATTTTATTTTTTTGTCGTTACTCTGTACCCCGTTGGTATTTTTAAACTTTTTGCGTGGGAATTTTTTAGTTTTTAAATAAGCAGAACTTTTCTACATCAAAATGATTTTGTTTCGACTGTCAAAAAAAAATTTTCCCCCATAAGGCAAGAACTGCGCGGGACACGCTGTAGAAGGGGTTTTTTTTCCGGGATTTCCCAAAGGGGGATTTGGGGTACATTTACTCTTCGCTTTTTTTGGAAAACCCCCTTCCGATGTTCTACATTTGCTGGACGAAGCCCCCTAATTTTTCCAATAATAATCCAAATAAAATTTTTCAACCATAGAAAAATTTTTGTGGTCCTTTTGGTTTAATTTTTCTGATATGAATCAAATGAAGTGTCCTTATCTTTCAAGTCGTCAAGAGAAACCCCGACAAAGCCCCCTTTGCGACAGGCACTAAAAAAATTCTCAAAGTGGAAACTATTTCCCCATTAGACGGTATTCATCATTAAGTGCAAGCCCAAAAAACTGGTCAATTTGCGCTTTGCTCAAAATTTTGGGGATTTTTTGGGCTGGTTTCCCCCCTTTTTTTTTGACGCTTTAAATAAGCGATAAGTTTAAAAATATTACTAATATTCACGTTATTGTTTATGCGTAGCATAGCTTTGATCATTGAATAATTCCAAATCTTCGTTTTTTCCTTAAAATACGCAAGAAATATATTTTCGGTATATTTTCCAGCAACACTTTTCTCCTTACACCAATTTATAAACTTATTGTATGCAATATTATATTGTATTCGATATTTCCTGGGCAGTAAATCCAGCAATGCTCTACTGGCCTCTTCATCTATCTCTTTAAATAAATCGATGCAACGAATTCTTTCTCCTACATTTTCTTCCAGTTCAAGTTGATTTTAAGTAAAAACTAAAACGAGCTTAAACTGACACGATGTATCAAATTTGAAGTTAACATGCAGTGATCAAACAGCATCAACAACGGTTGTTAGAATTCATTAATAAATGCCATATTCATAATTTTTTAAATAGGATGCTCTGTAAAACTATATCTTCCAATTTTTGAATAATTTAATTTTCAACTGCATTATTCCGTTTGTAGAAAAACTATTCTATGATATTTGTGTTAAAAGTACGTTTTAAGGGACTTATGTGAGTTGCAGAGCTTGCTTCGCTCATTCTGCAAACTTTCAGATTCGTGCCTTAAAATTGTACTTTTAACACTTATATGATAAATAACTATTAAAGGGTAGGAAGAAAATTGCTAAAATTAAATGAGCAGATTTTTCTAGAATTATTCTGTTATACTCTGTATACCGTACAACCGTACGTTTTAACAAACCTTGTATGAAAATTTGGTGTTCCCTACCAATTATTGTTGGTAGTTTATATGGACACACCAAACAGGTTTTTGATTTTTTAGTGTAATATTAATCGATAAGGGTTAGAGAAATAAACGTATATAAAAATTTTCTTACAACATTTTAAATAGGATGTGTTTTCCTTGTGATGTACGATGTTAAAAATATCGTTTTTTGTTAAAACATTGTGGTTAGTTATTGTCTGTGATTATTATTTTATTTTATTAATTTAGGTTTATTAAGTATAATGTTAAGCAGGATGTATTATAAGACCAAGCCAGCCATAGGTTAAAATAAAAGACTCTCAAAGTTATATAGTGACCAACGAGAAACTAAAAAACAATATAGTTTTAAAAGCTTTTAATAAAATAAACATATTTATAAAAATAACGATAGGAAGGAATTTTTTGGATGTAAGTGTGCGCAGGTTGTGTGATACATCTTGCATAAACCTGCTTACAATAAGTTTAGTTCCAGTTATGTATGTAAAAAAGTAGTTACTCAGTTAAGCAATATATTATTATTTTTTAAATTAATTTGTATTTGTTAATCACTACAAGAAAAAATGGTTACTTTGCAATTACTATTAAAAATTATTAAAACACTTTGTTAAATAAAATACACTTATAAGGGTTTATATGGGACTATTTATGACAAAATCTGGTATTAGAAAAGGCGATACAGGTATGAATATACGGCTTTTTTAAGCATATTTCCCGCCTTAGGTCCCCAAAGAACCTTTAATAGGCAGGGCATTCCCAAATGTTTGTAAATAATTAGGAAACTAATTTTACCAAAAAAATTGTATATTCGTAAAAATTTTTTGGAAGTTAATGGATTAAACATTAATTTTTTGTTCTGGTAGAGGCCTTGAAATTTTTTAAAAACTTTACTTGACTTTATTTAAACATTTTCTACAATTTTTTTTAACCTCTTCTTTTTGTATTTTTGAATTATTTTTGTCGTAAAATTTTAGTTTTGCTAAATATATACTTTTTTAACTACTGTGGAACGACAACTTTATTTGGAGATATTTTTTCATTTTAATTGAAATATTTTAAATCCAGTAAGATATTGCGATTGGGTTCACTTTACTTCGTTATACATTTTCTAAAATATCTGCAAGTAAATTTCTATTTACTTGCACAAAAATTACAAAACATTTTAAAATGAAATTGAGGGAAAGGCACTATTCAATAAAGGTTTCAGAAACGATATTCAAAAATTAAAAAAAAAATGTCCTATAATTTTGCTGGATGAAAATTTAAAATTCTGGTCTTTTTTCTTCTTTCTTCTTGTCCTTGTTCGAATCTGCTTTTCATTTCGTTTCCTTAATAAACGCATTTATTTTTTATTTTTGTGTTGTTGTTTGTTTTGTAATTATTTTGTGAAATTCTTAACAAAGCACACTTAATCTAGTCATAATAGCTTAAAGACGCAAAAAGAAGAATGGAAGAATTTATCTCAATTTACATAAAAAATTGGATAATGTAGAATATACGAACTTGTTATATTAAAATTCACGAAAAAGATCATCCTTCTAAAAATATTTACGATAATAGGGAATACGTGATTAGTACAGAGGATGATAGATTTTTTAAACATTTTAACTGAATCGTCTTTTTTAGTACTAGCTGTTTTTTTTTATAGATATAGGTACTGCACAGGGGCAACTGTTTTACTTTTTAAAGTATATTGACCAAAATGGTGGGATATAAAACAATCTTAAGTAAAATCCAATATACATACATAATATATATATATATATATATTATATATATATATATATATATATATATATATATATATATATATATATATATATATATATATATATATAAATCTTAATATTTAGTTAAATATTTAGTCAGAATTAAAGTAGACATAATTTTTTTAGAATACCCGACTTATGTCATTTTAGAATAGTGCAAATTTAAGAAAATCTCTGTATCCCAATAGTAACATAATACTATATCTATATCTTTTGCGTTAAAGTTTATTTTAAATTTGGACTGGAGATTACATATTCACCGTCTAAAAATATAAAAAGGTCCCTGTGTAGTTACGTTATAGGTTTTTTAGTCTAAGAGCCTGCTTAAAGCAGACAACACATATTTTAACAAACCTTAAATTCGATCCAGTGAGTCTGTTATACCCACTAAACAAAACATGGGACTAGCTTAGCCCTGCCGCGCGGGGTTTGGTGGCACTCAGGTGTGACAGGTATAAAAATGGGTAAAACTTTAATAGTATTTTAACCAGTCTGCCTTTTTAATATTTCATTATATAACTCTACTGTAATCGGAAAGTAATGATGGCAGACATTTTAGCGGTACTGACCTCACGGCAGCCACTTTTGAGTATTCCAAAAAAATTTAATTTCGAAAGTATTTTGACAAATTTGAAATTTATATATGTAATTTATTGAACTATTTTGAACCTATATTTATTTTATATACATTTTTTTCGGTTACAAAAACCCGGCGAACACAACCTTTCGTCCAGCGCGTGCAGACTTATGGCCATAATATTATAGACCCTTATAATCTGTTAACCATTATTATTACGCAAATAAATTTAAAATATTATATGAGAAAACACGTAAACAAACACATGTACTGGTATAAATATGGTTGGTATAAAGGTTTCCTTATGATTCTGCGCAATAACAAAATTCCACGAAATTTTGTAATGTGCTTCGATAACAGTAGAGTTATATAATGAAATACTAAAACGGCAGACTTCTTGTTAAAATACTTTTAAAATTAACCAGATTTTTATACCTGTACAAGCTGGACGAAAGGTTGCACTGTCTGCCGGGTTTTTGTAACCGGACAAAATGTCTGCCAAAATTAATATAAGTTTAAAACAGTTTAATAGTTAACATATATAAATTTCAAATTTGTCAAAATACATACATAAATGAATTTCGAGTTTGTTAAATTACTTTTTAAATTAAAATTTTTCTGAATATTCAAAAGTGGCTGCCGTGACGTCAGAACAGCTAAAATTGTCTGACATCATTATTTTCCGATTACAGTAGAGTTATATAATGAAATATTAAAAAGGCAGGCTGGTTAAAATACTATTAAAGTTTTACCCATTTTTATACCTGTCACACCTGAGTGACACCGAACCCAACGCGGCAGGGCTAAGCTAGTCCCATGTTTTGTTTAGTGGGTATAACAGACTCACTTGATCAAATTTAAGGTTTGTTAAAATATGTGTTGTCTGCTTTAAGCTGGCTCTTAGACTATTTGTAAAATCGTAGTCATGCCTACCAGTAATTGTTGCAAAAAACAGCTGCCTATTTTTACAAACAGCTCTCCTAAAAATTAAATACAAACTTGAATTTAAGCAGCTAAAACAAGTCCCGTGCATGTTTATGGCTTTAATATGTTCACCTACTTCGTAAGCTTATCACCAAAAATAAATTTTATTCAAATTTTTGGTAGTATTTGCCAAACACAAAAAGAACACAGTTCTTTGTTTAAAAGCTAAAAATAATAATAAGCATCGATTTCAACGAGTTTAATGTACGGTCTATCGTTGCATATTGCTACAATTTTTTGTGGTAATCCTAGAGAATCAAAGAATTTAAGTCAGTAGGTGGGGCATAAGATTTTAATACATTAAACATAAACAGAATTATGTATTTTTTTGAGAGCTGTATTGTACCCATATCCAATATAATGAATATTTTAAAATTTACTGCTTTTGCTACACTTTTAATAAAGTATTTTTGTATAAAAGTATTTGTCGAATTAAATTTGATGAATAATAGTGATATATTATGTAAGTAATATGATAAAAATGATTTTACTAAATTAAATTTATTTTCTTTTTTACTGTTTAATATTAGCCTGAAATACGTTGTGGGTGACTTTTGTCTAGTGTTTCTGAAAAGATTGGTTGAAATAAATGTAGGAAAAAAATCAGATTGTTTACATTGTGTATTTCCTTTTTTTCCTGGTTATCTTAACATTAGGTCTTAATAACATTTACTGCATATATTTAATATTTTTTAAATCATTTCACTTGTGTATAAATTTTGCAAAAAAAAAATAGGCAATCAATACTTTTGGATATGGAGAATAATAAGTGTAATACATGGGAAATACTTTTTCTGGTTACTAAGAAAACGTTATATAATAGATAGCAAAAATAGGAAAAAAAAAACAATAAAAAGTCTCGAACTTTTTTTACCAAAAAAATATCTATCAATATTTATCTGTAAAATTAACGCAAATACCCATAACAAGAAATATGAATTAGTTTTACGTTTTTTAAAGATCTCAAATTAAACAGAGACAAAATTTTTACATAATTTTTTTTTTAATATGAGCGCCATTTCTTGAATATTTTTTTTTAAAAGTATTTTGTGCTGAAATTTTAGGTTAATAATAAGAATAAAGCAATAAATCATTGGAGGCTTCTGTTAAACTAAAGCTGTTTTAATACCAATTGTCCGGAACATTAGGTCATTTATTCAAAAAAATAGGTTTGAGAATTTCGCTTTATATGAAATCATAAAAAAATGTTAGAAAGTACAATTTATAGAAGAAATATAAAAAAAACATTCCATTTCAGTTCTGTATATAGATATATTGTTGTATGCTGATTAAATCTTAATAACAAATGTATTTTTTTTCAGTGCAAATCGGGTGTTGTACTTTGTACAGGATGTCTCATAAAATGAATCGGTATACTAATGGGAAAACTAACAGCGATACGAAAAAAGTTAAGTACAAAATTGTTTAGTGAAATGTGAACCAGGGCGCATATTCAGTAACAGCAGACGTGCTAGACTTCCAGCGGCGATTCGGTTCTTTTCGGATTTCGCGGCCGCGGTTTCGACTTGACATAGCAGACGTACTACAACTAGCGGATGCAGACAGCTCGCGGAAAAGTATTCCCAACCACGAACGATATACGACATCAGCCGAAGTAGGCCGTAAGTATTGGCGGGAAATGAATGGTTTTATTTTCAATTTGTAGGTTGAGTCCAAGTTGAGTCATTGTGATTTCACAGCATTTGTATGATTTTATGTTGTTTTTGAGTATTGTCATCTTTGTATTTTATCATATTTTATGTGTTAAAATTATTTAAAAATGGATATCGTCACGTGTTCTCAGTGTGAAAAAACTTTAGTACTATTTTTAATTTAAGGAAACATGCAAAGAAGTTTCATCCAGGTATGAATGATAAGAGCGTATGGGTAATTATTACCTTAAAATTCATAAGTTGCGGTACCTATTTATGTTCTTACCTATATATTTTTTTAACATTTATTTTTATATTATAATACTAGGAAAATTTTACTATTGATGGTTAAATACATACACATACATACATTATTAGATAGGTATACTAAATTTCAGCTATACAGAATAAACCATGTACTCAGTAAAAAAAATAATCTGATATCTATGATATCTAGAAATAAACAATTTTAGTTTTTTTTTTCTGGCCTTGCATACATTTTTCGCTAGCAATGCTTAGTTAAATAATTAATTTTATGGCCCACAAATAGCTAAACATTTGTATTATCAACCCAGTACCCAGGAAAAACAAGAAATTGCCTTACGTACCACACTTAGGGCAAAACATTAATACTTTTTTTTACTACCGGGCGTAAATCACCTACAAAACACGTAAAATTGTAGTTTACACACTAGTTCCAGTTAGTCCCTGATATATTATATATTTTATTATTATATATTTTATATTACTGATATATATTTCATCAAAAATCGATCCCAAATAAAATATTTAATTTATATAGTAAAGCGACTCCTGCGTTAAAAAAAAAGACTAACTTTTCACTTTGTTGCATAAATAATTATTTTCATTAATATTTTGCATTGGTAATGATTTAATTAACTAGAACAACCATGACCGCCCCTCTGGCCCCACAAGAATCAGCCAGAAGGGCGGTCATGGTTAGTTCTGGTTAGATAAAGGAGCTTTTTATTTTCTCCAATTATATTTCAGACGTGATAAATCACTAAAAGTGTACTTTTTTTGTCAATTTGGCATGTTTTTATACGATTTCTGTGGGGTGGGTATAACAAAAAAGGCCCAGTAATTTACATTATACACTAGTGCCTAAAGTGAACACCGTATAATTCAAACATTTTTTGCCAAATTATTATTGTAATTATTTTATTATCAAACATAGTTTATGACACTCGCTTTATTAATATGGTTATTGGATACATTTAGGTTTTTAATTTCTGATTTTTTATGAAAAATCGATCCCAAATAAAAAATTGAATAAGTTATATCGCGAAACCAGTGCAAAAAAAGACTAAGTTAACACACTTTTTTTCATAAATAACTAGTTTTAATAATATTTTTTATTAGTGATGATTTGATAAAAGATGCACTCATTTAATTTTCTTATTTATTTATTTTTAACGAACATTGTAATACATTATTAATTGTTTGGGATTTTTCTATAATCTAACGTAATAAACAATATTGAGACGCCCGTTAGTAGGCAACTAACTACACAACAATCGCGCCAAGGCATTCGTGTCGTGTTCGACCTTCGCGTCTGGGAATACTTTTCCGCGAGCTGTCGCATCCGCTAGTGTACTACATATTACATACTGAGTCGTGTTACCGTTTTTACACTAGCGGATGCAGACAGCTCGCGAAAAAGTATTCCCAAACACGAACGATTTACGACATCAGTCGAAGTCGGGCGAAGGTATTGATGGGAGAGGAATGGTTTATTTTCAATTTTTAGGTATATTTTAGTGATTTATCACGCCTAAAATACAATTGGGGAAAATAAAAAACCGCTTTAATAACTAGAACTAACCATGACTGCCCCCTCTGGCCCCACGAGAATCAGCCAGAAAGGGCGGTCATGGTTAGTTCTGGTTAGATAAAGGGGCTTTTTATTTTCTCCAATTATATTTCAGACGTGATAAATCACTAAAAGTGTACTTTTGTCAATTTGGCATGTTTTTATACGATTTCTGTGGTGTGGGTATAACAAAAAAGGTCCAGTAATTTACATTACACACTAGTGGCTAAAGTGAACACCGTATAATTCAAACATTTTTTGCCAAATTATTATTATAATAATTTTATTATCAAACATAGTGTATGACACGGCGCTTTATTAATATGCTAATTGATATATTTAGGTTTTTTTTTCTGATATAAATATATTCTATGAAAAATCGATCCCAAATAAAAATTGAATAAGTTATATAGCGAAGCGGTCCCTGCGTAAAAAAAGACTAAGTTAACACACTTTTGCATAAATAACTAGTTTTAATAATATTTTTTATTGGTGATGATTTGATAAAAGATGTAGTCATTTAATTTTCTTATTTATTTATTTTTTTAACGAACATTGTAATACATTATTAATTGTTTGGGATTTTTCTATAATCTAACGTAATAAACAATATTGAGACGCCCGTTAGTAGGCAACAACTAACTACAACAACAATCGCGCCAAGGCATTCGTGTCGAGTTCGGGACATCTCGCGTCTGGGAATACTTTTCGCGAGCTCTCCGCATCCGCTAGTCGTTTTTACGTGTTAGGTGTTAGCTTAAGCCGGGATTCAACGGCGCGTGGAATGGCAATCCTGAGTTGACTGTCGAGTGTCAAGGTTGGCGCGTCGAAATGTGGTCGGGCCGTTCCCACGGCGCATGTAGGATCGCGGTGGATCGCGGTTTCAGACGTAGACACGCAGCGGTTGTACGTCGGCAGTGTCGGCGGTAAAAAATTAAATGACTTGGTTTAATTGTACAAAAGAATGAATCGTTAGCGAACGCGTATCGTTGCTGATGCAGCCTATTATTTCATGTCAGGAACATACAGGATGGCAAGACGATAAACAAAACGAAAACAAAAAACATGGTGAAGAGTTTCTTTATACAAAAATCGAGAACATTCTGCAACACAGTTCTGTTATTGAATATTTTACACTCATTTGCCTTTTAATTCGCTTCCAGGATCATGAATTAAATTCCTATTTTTATGGTATGGATCCCGTGGGTTTCAAATAATTGACTCCGCTTCATAAAGGGATAAAAATTTTAACACCACTTCATTCGACCACTCCATAGTGAAAGTACTACGGCACTGACAGTATAACGCGCACAGCCGCGTCGTTGGAGCGGTATGCACATGCTGCGCGCCAGCGTCCAAGCTCTTTTGAACCGTGTTGATTTACCTACATAATTATGACGACTCACCGCGCCACCGAAGATCGCCAAGCCTGCCCTATTCGACGGCGTGTGAACTGGCAAGTTTGGCGCGAGGACTGCCATTCCACGCGCTGTTGAATCCCGGCTTTAGCTTATGTACAAAAATTGATTTGTTACCAAATAACTATAATTAACAAGAAATTTAAAAGTAACAATTTTTTATATTAGGGTTGCATAAATCTCTTTAAGTATCATGAAACAACTCCCAAATTAAAACGTCTAGCTATACGAAAAGGGAAAACGATAAATGTATAGCCAACAAGTGCAGCTAGAAGAAAATCAGCGTTGGGTGGCAAAAATATTTCTCAGCTGGGAAAAAATGAAAAGCTTGCCAAAAAAAGTCTAAAGCACACCATTCTCTACAAGAATGATTTAATCTAAATAAAGGCGTAGGTGATAAGTTTACGGTGGTTTGTTATTTTTTAATCAATTATAAATCTATGACAAAATCAAAAAGGTATTTTTTTCCTCAGTATTAAATACATTAAAATGTTTTTTTAATCTCAGTCTTATCTAATTGCAAATTATATGAAAGTATGAAACAGCAGACGTTCTAAACCTAAACCGTCTGCCGCTACTGTATTTGCCGATTCGGAGCAATTCGGAAATTTAGCTCGTCTGCTGTTACTGAATATGCAACCATATGGTGTTTATATTTCGACTCTACATAAAATTCCAAATTTACTCACATTGATATGGCCAAAGTTAATAGCTTTGGAGTTATGAACAGTTTAAAATCGGCATTTTTTAACTTTAATGATTTACAGAGCAAAAAAGTTTAAGATAAAGCAAAATAAATTTTACATTCCTGTCTTAACTTTTTAAAAGCTAACTAATGGCACAAATGACAGGTGGGCCATACGGTACCAATCTTATACCACTTATAGTTAGCACCATAGATAGCTTTTAAAAATTAAAGTAGAATTTTAAAATTTGTTTTGATCTACCTTAGACCGTAAGAACTTAGTAAGTTATTAAAATTAGATGACTCCGGTTTTTAACTAATATAACTCTTGAACTACTAATTTTAAATATGGGAATAAAAACAGCTAAATGGTTTACAATTTTATGTAGAATATGCAACAATACATGGGTAATCCCATTTAAAATAAAAAAAATTGTAGCAACAGTAACTGACAAAATGGACAATTCTGTATACATACATACATACATAAAATTACTAAAAAATACATTTTACCAGACAAACTTTTGCAATTAACTTTTTATGTATCTTTTATAATTTTTCCAAAAGTATATTGCTTTATTTTATATGAGACAATCTGTACATAAATACACATTACGCATGTGCAGTATCTATGCTCATTTTAGTTCTCTCGCCGGTAATAAAAATGTATTTTGTTGACATTAGGAGGAAAATAAAATGATGTCATTATCTAAAATGCATTTTTTCGGCATTAACTTACCGGTGATGGATGCCATCACATTATTTGCAACACGTGGCCCAATAACGACCAACTGACTACTTAACCGTCTTTTTGATACCTTTTTGCCAATGCCTTGCCAATTAAGGGTGCTGGCAATGCTATTAAATAAAATGTAGGTACATTGCTAGTAAAAAATGTTATATGGGAGGTTTCCCTAAACTGGAAGTAAATAAAAATATGTGCCCTAGTAATGTACATCCAAGTAATTTTTGTGTTTGGGGATGATTCGTAAAGACCATTATTCTTTAAAACACTAAACAGTTTCACATAAAATATATTTTACCTTTGTGTAATAGTAAAAATGTATTTTTGTGAAACTGTTTGGGGCTCTAAAATTACGGTTTTCATGCCTAATCGCATATACCGAATCTGTATGTGATCGTGACAGAAAATTATGTTAATTTATGTTAATATTTGTATGTGTCTAACTAGATTTTTCAGAGGCTTTTCCTTCAAATGTACTGGCAATGGGACCTTTAGGTAGCCTTAGCGTTAAAAAAAAAAAAAAAAAGAAAAAGGAGTCTGGTGCATATTAGGATGTTTTAGAGTAGGTATGTAGCTAGCGTACCTTGACGGATAAAGAAGAAAAAGTCTCTATCATTTATGTCATTTAAAAAAGCCGCTACTTTTTTAAAAGCAAAGATTTAATTTAAATAATTTTATAAAAATGTTTACGTCTAGGTAGGTATTTATATTTGTCAATATTAACTTTTACTTGATTTTATTAGTTCAAGTTTTCTTTTTAACAAAAGAAAAAGGAAAATATTCTGGTGTAATCCGCCGTGTATAACAAAAACTAGCAAGGTAGTTGCTGTTTCATATAAGTAATGATAATAACCTTATTAACCTTTGTGCATACCATTTATCTTGATAATTTTTGTTTAAGTATTATTTAAAGCAGATAACCATTTACTTCAAAACAAGTTATACATTTTACTAATCATTTTTATGATAATTTAATATCAAGTTTTAAATTATACAAATAATATGGTACTGCTTTTTTAAAAACCGAATGACAGTGCTTATTTTCTAGATAAAAACATTTAACATAACCTTAAATTTGTGTGGCAGGTTTCTATTGAGCTAGGTAGTTATACTAAAACTTTTTTGGTATTCTTGGTAAAAACGATCAAAAATGGGTGAAGAAATAGATGGAAACAATGTGCTCGCGCAAGCTCTAAAGGCCCAGGTAAATAAAATCTTATTAGGTATACTTATTATTGTTTCTATAAATAAATATGAGAATAATGGTGTCATTCGATGCCATTAGGTACGATGTTGTCAGAGTTATAAAAGATATTTAATTAAAACAATATATATTTTTTGAGCTTGGTTAGCGATATTAAGACGTTTTGTTTTTACTCCCTCTTCTTTTCGATCAAATAGACATGACTTTTCGTTTTCTCCTCCAATATTATATAATTACATCTACTCTTGTACATTTTGTTTTACAGAAGTGACAAGTTAGTAGGTAATAGGTTTGATAAGACAAATAACTTGGCAACGCTGTGTTCAAGATCAATGCTATTCTAATCAAGAGATGGATATAAAATTCAGATGTGGCTTCTCGTAATATAGCAGGCGTTGTATTTACAAGCACTATGTTTTTTTGTTATTTTGTTATACTTATAACCTGTAGTTTTTTTTTCATATTTTCATTATAAAATTAGAATTCTGTAAAAATATAAGGAAAGAGAAAGTCAAAATAAGGATCACATGTCTTTGTTGCCCTTAAAGGGTAACTTATAAGTTTGTCACTATTTCGAAAGTGATAGTGAAAGAAATGTCAAAAAATTTGCTTATAGAATCGGGGCCTAGGTTTTCTTTATTAACGGAATGACCTTTGTCATTTATGGAGAGTAAAGGTAAGGTGCACCTCTTGTGGCTGTTTGCCTGAAAAAGTGACACTTCTGCTCTACCCTCCATAAGCGATACCATTTAAAAAGGCTTTTTACGCATGCTTAAAGTTAAAACAACGGCAAGCAATACTCTTCGAGTATATACAAAAGGCAACATTGCCGCTTGGCCGGGGACAGAGAAAGTATCTTCCTCTCTCACTTTACGTGCGTATACGGGTTTTACTTCTTTTCGACGACCGATTAGCAAGCGAAGAGAGGAAAGAGTTTATAAACTTATTTTTCTTTTCTCTTGCCCCCTGGTCGCAAATGCCTCCTAGAAGGTATATGCTTAAAGGCTTCTACAAGCTAATTGATATAAATTGATATTAATTAATGTCCCCTTAATATTCTATTTACTTTTATTTGTTGGAAATATTAGGCAATTAGGGGTTTAAATTAATATTGTGGCTCCACCTAACCAAAAACTTTAAAACAAGTTATTAAAATATAAACTTAACGTAGGTAAGCCAAACATATTTAATTGAATCGCGCATTCGCCATTTCGCCATTTTTGTATATAGGAAAATAGTCGTTATTGACTTTTTTAAAAAACATTTTAAGTGTATCATTTTGCATTTTCTAAAATATAATCACCTACTAAGTTTAACTAAAATTAAACTCAAGATATAAAATAAAACGCGTATAATAAAATATTTTATGTAAACAAATAAATGAAAATAAAAAAAATACATAAGGCCCCTACGGCAGTCAAAGATCGAAATCAAAAATCGAAGCAAAGAGAATAAGTTTTCAACATTATTACTCTTGGTCGAATTCGTCGAGTCCCCGTCCTTTTTCCGCCTTCGTCGGTTCCCCGTCTTTTACGCGTCGTATGTAACATTTTGCTGCCGTTTGCAGATTCTGGTTCGGGGAACCATGACATCACCGACTCGGCTCCAATCTTGATGATTGAAATGCTTACACCATTCAATTATGAGTCTTTCAGAGTTTAGCCAAATAGGGTGTGGCGATTCTTTGGTCAGTTGTGCAAAAAAGTGTAATAGTGGCTGATTAAGTACTAACCCTTCTATCAAACGCGACTTTTAAAAAGGTGCTAAAGTTACTTTAACACTGAAGCACTTTTTATCAACTTAGAGCAACATTTATATGGCTAACAAGTTGCTCAATATTTATAATTTTTTTTTAACAAAGTATTAGCGCTGGTATACGACATTGTTAATAAATGATTATACTACGAATCTCGATTGAACTGGCAATGTTTCTGTCTTCACTGCTGAGTTGCAAATTGGTGTTGATACTTGATAACATAAAAATAACATGCGTTATTGGCTGTCGCGTGGAAAAAGAAAAAAAAAAGCATAGTAAAAATTAAACATTTTTAATCAGAAAAGGGAGAGAAAACCTTTTACGACAACTTAGAATAGATGGGTGCATTAAAAAGTTGATTACACGCTTGAAAAAAACAAGTAAAGTTGTACTAAGCCTACTGCTATTTATAATGTTGCAACTGATTGCCAACTAAACCTAATATGCGACAATTAGTTTATATTTTTTAAAATTGGACTAATGTTTTAAATTTTCCTTTATTCCGTGCTGCGAAAAATGCAACATACAACAACTTTTTTAAATTGCAAGACCACTAATATGCAATACAACCAACGAATTTGGCAAAGTAACCTTATTATATTGGAACAAGTTGCTGTTGCTGGAAAATGGTGTGATAGTGTGGACATATTAGCCCAGTCTGTAGGTAAAAATAAGGGCTGTTTATGACGTTAATTTGTAACAGGTTGAAAGGTATTAGAAGTTGTAGAGGGTGATTACCTGAATATGACTATATAGTTTTAGACTCGAAAAAAGCGTGCAGGGGTGGGGGGTGGTGGGTTAAAAGTGCTAAAAACGAGTTTTTTCGCCTCTGCAAGCGCCATTGTTAATTTTAGAGGAATACGTTTAAAATGTTTTTTGGAATTAAAAAAACCTATAATTTGAGCCCGGCTAAAATTGATTTGGTCCATTTGTTTATGAAAAAAATGCAAAAAAACCGTTAAAAATAGCCATATTTTGAAATGTCGATAATTATTGCAAAAATATTTTTTATCCATTTCTGTCATTGCAAATCATCGGCTTTTTAATTATTAATTAAATGAAAGGTTCTAAAGCAGGATCGGATCATTTGTTGCTAAGATAATTGAGTTTTACTGATTTTAGAGCCCTAATCTAGTGGGCTATATCTTTTTTGTTTATAAATATTTAAGGTATTACAAACTGTCTTTTGCTTTTTCAAGAGTTATATTTTATTAATTTAGAAACGAAATAAAAAAATAATATTCAGCCCTTCGTTTTGAGCCTTAAAAGGTACTTTTTTGTTAATAAACAATTGGAGCCGAAGCGCCCCTGCATTAGTTAAGAATTTTAAACCCAGAAATATGGAAAGCTGGCTTCAAAACAAATATTAAAAAAAAGGAGTGTCTATGACTAGTAGGAACCGAGTTACCAATTTTTTTTAAGTAATATTTAAATTGTTTATAATAATTAAAAAATAATTTGGACGGCATTTAATAGTATATTACTTAAACTTAAACCCTATTAGACGACATACCAATTAATTAAACTGAAGCTAAAATTTAGGTTTCAGTTTCAGATATATCAATTAATCTCTCGCCAATACCATTTTAATTGGAGGATTCATGAACACCAATCTGGCTTTTCGATTCCTAAAGTGCCTTCAATATTACCATTAAAAATAAGCTGAGACGCATTGATTTAAATTAAAAAAATTAATGGTAATTTTTGAAAACTCAATGCACCATTATCTATAACTTTTTCCGCTACCCTAGATAAAAAGAGCTTGATCCGATAAAAATTCGCAAAGATATGGCTATTTTGTTGGCGACTTTACAACTTTTTATTATGCGGTATATTAAGTTTAATATTATACTATTGAATGGTCCAAATTATTTATTAATTATTATAAACAATTACAACAATTACAACAAATATTACTAAAAAAAAATTTGGTAATTCGGTTCCTACTGGTCATAAAGACTTATTTTTTTTAAATATTTGTTTGAAGCCAGCTTTTCATATTTCTTGGTTTAAAATTCTTCACTTATGCAGGGGGCGCTTCGGCTCCAATTGTTTATTAACAAAAAAGTACCTTTTACCTTTTTTTTAAGGCTCAAAACGAAGGACCGAATATTAATTTTTTTATTTCGTTTCTAAATTAGTAAAATATAAGTCTCGAAAAAGCAAAAGACAGTTTGTAATACCTAAAATATTTATAAACAAAAAAGATATAGCCTACTAGATTAGGCTCTAAAATCAGTAAAACTCAATTATCATAGCAACATATGATCCAATAATGCTTCAGAACCTCTCATTTAAATAAGAATTAAAAAAACCAATGTTTTGCAATGAAGGAAATGGATAAAAAAATATTTTTGCAATAATTATCAACATTTCAAAAAATGGCTATTTTTAACCGTTTTTTTTTTTATTTTTTCATAAACAAATGGACCAAATCAATTTTAGCCTTGTTCAAACTTTAGGTTTTTTTAATACCTAAAAAAAACTTTTAGAACATATTCCTCTAAAATCAACAATGGCGCTTGCAGAAAATACGTTTTTAGCACTTTTAACCCTCCACCCCCCACCCCTGCACACTTTTTCGAGTCTAAAACTATATAGTCATATTCAGGTAATCATCCT
>JAHBCN010018306.1:0-17131 GCA_019359885.1 Listronotus oregonensis
GTCTGGCTAGGTACCACCCAAAATAGGCCTTAGGGGTTTTTTTTTTTGTGGTTTTTTTTTTGTTTCGTAGAACGGCTAAAAACGGGATTTGTGTATTCCCCTTTAAACCATCTTACAGAAAAAAAATCATCATGCATTACTTGTTTCTTCGACTAATCCGTAAAAGCAGTGTGTGCGGAGGGAACCTAGTTTTAAATAGATTAGAAAATAAGAAGTCAAAGCGGAAAAATCTAAAAAAATTGATTGTGGCAAAAAGATTATGCAAAGGGCGTTTTAAGGATAACTACAATTGTTTTTGACAAAACGAGCAAAAGTTTAAGACATGTTTTTTAAATTAAACCCAAATTTTTAAATTATTTTTAGGGGGCAATGTTAACATAACCCCCCTTTTTTAAATTTTTTTTTTAGATATTAAAACAAAAATTTTTTACATTTTTTTTGATTTAAAAAAAATCATACGATTTTTTTTTGTTTGCAAGACTTTTTTCGTTAACAAATGTGACGTTTAATATACAGGGGGGAAAAAAAATTTTTAAAAATTTTTTTTTGGGAATTTTTAAATTTAAATATGCGAGGATCGAAAACCCCTTACCCCAAAATTTTACCTTTTTGAAAAGAAAAATTGAAAGAGTTAGGTTAATTATGGGTTTTTTTTTAAATATTTTACAAAGGAGTGGAAAAAAATAAAATTGGGGTTTTTTTAAAAAATTATCAATATGTCATATTTCAAATTTGGGAAAATTTGTATAAATTTTTTTAAATAAAAAAAAGGACAATAAAGAATAGGGTTCAAAGCATTATCCCAAAAAATTAGTTGTTTTGATTTATTGAATTTTTTCCCAAAAAAAACTCCCACACAATGAATAATGATTCTTTTACCACATATCTGCCTTTTTTTCCCTTTATTTTTTTATGAATTTTTTATAAAATTTTAAAATTCCCCAAAAAGTTATTCATTTGTAATAAAACCCCCCGGTTTGTTTAAATGAAACCCAAAATATACGTTACAGATGATTAATGGGGCGTCGGGAAAAATCAGAAATATTTGGGCCAAAAAAACTTTTAAACTTCAAAAAAAAGCACAAAGTTGGAAAAATAGAATTTCCATATATTCATTTTTGGGGGGGTTTTCATTTTTTTCGATAGACCAAATTGAACATAAAATAGGTCGATTAATATTGTTATGCTGAGCCAACGGCATTTGGGACAAATTTAAAGGGAAATTTTAAGAAACTGGAAAATAAAATTAGGTGATAAAGTTGTATTTTTTATGTTACAAAAGAATTGTTTCTTTTTTTTTTACTTATAGCTTAATTTTGTCATAAATTTGTGGAATAAAAAAAAAATATTTTAGAGCTGGGAAATATCTAGCTTGATCATAAGACCTTTTGATTTTCTGGATTCCTTAGGGGAAATTTGGATGTATGTGTAGGGGTCTTGATTTTAATCCAGAAAAAAACACACAAAGAACACAGCACAGCCAATTAAAAATGGATCCCACCCAAAAAACGAGTTTTTTTCCCTTTTTCTTTTGGGAGGTTTTTTGATTCAAAGCTGGGAGGATCTTTGGAAAAAAAGGGAACGATTTACGATCCAGATCTTGTAAAGGAGTCAAATTACCAATACGAGTCATTATTTCTTTTTAATTAAAAATGAAATCAAACGGGGAACGATTTTTTTTATCAATTGAAATCCAGATCTTCTTTATTTTTTATACTTAAAATGGTAACTATGATAAAAATGAGTACAAATCCAGATGATAATTAAAGGGTCAAAGATTTTGGGACCCCAAACCCCCAAAATATAATTTAGCATCTTTTTAAAGTGCTTTAATTTTTACCAAATTAGTTTTGAAATATTCATCAAATTTAAAATGTATTTTTAAGATCAACATAAAACCCACCTTAAATAAAAATTTTCAAATTGTATTCAAAACTTGCGATGCAGATTTTAAGAGGTTTTTTAATGTAATTTTTGATAACCAAGAAACTCATAAATTGGGCATCTTTTTGTAACCTTTCATTTTCAATAAGTTTCACAAGTACTTTTAAAAAAATTTTTTTGTTGAAATATTAAAATTTTAAATTTTTTTTGGGGGAAACCCTGAATAGAAATTTATTAATATGTCCCATTTAAAAGACCTTCAGGGTTATCAAATTTAAAGGATAAAAAAAATTTTAAAGATTTAGCAAAAAAACTTTGAAGATGTTTTTTATACCAATTGGGGTTAAAAAAAATGTTTTTTTAAAAGTTGTTTCTTGGACCTAAAAAAAAACATGTTTGGTTTAAAAATTTTCATCTTTATTTGAAAATCACTGATTAAGATCTTTGGAAACAGAAATTTAAAAAGGAAACAAAAAAGGCGTATAGACAATTATAAACCCCTTTGTCTCATATTGAAATATAAGAAATCAATTCTTTTTTAAATCAGTTCCCTTTAAAAAACAATCGATTCCAAATAATTTTAAAAATTTTATAACAACCGGGTCACGGATCCTATTTTTTTAAAAAATAATCGATTTCAGCCTTCGGGTCCTGAAAAAGGGAAATTTTTGGGTTCGATTCCAAAAAAGGGTTCGATTCCCCCCCACTCTGCTGATTTGTAATAATGAATGTTCTTTTTATTAATACAGACCGTTTTTTTTTATTAATAAAGACATTCATTAAAGAACTTGCAAGTAAAAGGGGATGGAACGGGATTTGTCAATGTAAAATTGCGTTTTGAAAATCAAATATTTTAGAAACCCCGACATAACTTTTTTAATTTTTCACAGATAATTAAAATACCTGAAACACATTAAATCTTATACTTTAGGGAAATGATTAAAAGGATAATGGGGAGAAAATCCACTAAAACCTGTTATGTTATATACCCCCGATGCGCCAGGTCGGTATTGGCATGGGGAAATGTGCCTAGGTTAATATAATTAACAAAAGGTTTTCAAAAAATTGCTTTTTTAAATAAAACTGAGTTATTTTCAAACCTTTCTACTTTAACCCAATTAAAAAAAGAATATGTATATATAAATAAATGGAAAAAAAATAAGATATTACATTTTAGATAAAATGATTAATAGTTGCATTAAAAAAGGAAACAATAGAGGAATTAAAAAGTAAAAAAATAAATACAAAGTACAAACATGCTTACAAACTATTTGTAATTTCTCACAAAATTTTTAAATTATTAAAAAAACAAATAACGCCATGAAAATTATTATAATTTTCTTAAACCCATCAACGAAAGGGGAAAAACTATAAAAATGATGAAATTTTTAATGAAATAACTCCCTTTTTAAAATAATTTTTTGTTAACTCAAAACCCTTTTGGGAAAAAGTTTTTTCCAATTTAACGGAAAAAAATTTAAAGTAGTTTCTAACAACATTTTTTACCCGTAAACTTATAATATAGAGTATGACTTTCATTACTTCGTCAAAGCGAAAAATTTATATTATTTTATTTTTAAAATTACTGCTAAACTGCTGCAAATATTAATAATTATTTGCGTTCATTAACAGTTTTTAAATTGAAAATTTAATTATGTGATGAAAGCAAAAAATAACGCCTTGAAGGGGGTTCTTTGTGATCTTTTAAATTTTTTTTTGATAAAAGGGGGGAAAAAGTCAATCCCATTTAAGTGACTAGAATCAATAATTTAAAATTTTTTGTGTGTTTTTTCCATTTTTAACGAAAAAATTTTAAATTATTTTTAAATATTAATTCATCTAGAAAAACTATATTTTAATATAAATTTTTCTTGGTAAAAAGAAAAAAATTACATTATGCGAAAAATTTTATTAATTTTTTGGTCCATTACCCGAAAATATTTTAAAAAGAAAAATTTTTAATTGTGTTTCTACAAAAAACATTTTGCCAAATAATTTAACAAACAACTTTGAAAATTGACTTTTCTGTTTGTAATATTTCATCTAAAGCTAAAAAAATTTGGCTGTATATGTGAAATTTTTTCAAAAAAATATATAGAAAAACATTTACAGAAACTTTATTTAGGGTTAAACAAAAAATAATTTAAAACGTGCAAATGTGGAAAAGTTTTTTGTGTTGTTTTTTAGAACATAATTAAAAAAAGTTTTATATTTGATTTATTTGTTTTTAAATTCATTACATTTATAATATTTAAAAATTAAATTGGGGATATCGAGTCAATTCCCCGCGGGAAAAATTTTTAAATGGATAAAATATCATTTTATTTAAAAACTTGTAAAAACATTATTAAAAAATAGCTGGCACCAGAGCTGGGTCGGGTCTTTTAAAAAGGAATCGATTTACGGATCCGTATCCTCAAAGGAATTAAATTTCAAAAGAATCACGATTTATTTTTAAAAAAAGAATCGAATTAAAAATGATTATCATTATACTTAAAAAGGTAACTACGATAGAATAATACAAAATTTAAATAATAAATCAAACGTTAAAAAATTTTTGTAGGGCCGAGAAACAATCTTAGCCTCATTTTAAAGTGCAACTTAAGCCAAATTATTTTTTGCTAAATATTTTTAAATTTAAATATTTTTTTTTTTTTAATCAAAAGAAACCAAATTAAATGAAAAATTACGAACTGTATTTCAAACTTGCGATGCTAGATGTTTATAAGGTTTTAGAGGGATTCGAGAAATTTTGCAACTTAAAATGGAGCACATGTTGAAATTTTTACAGAAAGCCCAAGCCCCCCAAAATATCTCAAGAAAAACATTTTAAAAATAGAAGATCGAGGGGTTTAAAATTTTTTTAAGATAATTGAAAATAAATTTATCCCTTTTTTGGATAAATTAAGGTTTAAAAAAAAACAATATTTCATTTAAATGTTTTTTTTTGGACCTACAAAAAAAATATTTTTGGGTTAAAAAAACCCTGTTTGGGTGTTTCCTTTTTTAAAGATTTAAAAGGAGATTTTAAAAATTTTCTTTTATTTTTTGAAAACAATCTTAGGTTAAAATCTAGGTAAAGCTTGAACATTTAAAATGGGGGGTCAAAATCGGGATTATGGTATTTATAAATCTATATGCCCTTAAACGGGTACAATTTTTTGCCGGTTAGGTCAAAATTTGAAAGAAATGGCGTGTTCAAAATGGGGGATTTTGGAAATAAAAAGATTTGTCTCAAATTTGAAAAAAAATCAATTTGGATTATTTTAAAATTTAAAAAATAAACCGGGTCACGAAGTCTTTTTTAAAAAGTAACGATTTTAGCCTTGATCCTTAAAAAAAGAACAACCTGGGTTCGATTCCAAATTTTATTCCTCCCATTTTTCTACAAACGATTATGGATTTTGGTATTTAAAATATTTGAAACCCTACTCAAATTTAAAAGAATCAAAAAAATTGGTGCGATTTATACCCAGCAGTCAGATATCAAAAAAAAAGAAACGTTAAAAAAAAGAACCCAAATTTTTTTTTTTTTAAAATTTTGTTTGCTTTATACTTTTTTGTGAATAAATTGGATTATTTGTTTTAAATAAGATCCCCCCAAAAAACACTTAACGAATAACCAAGTTCTTTTACAGATAAAAACAAAAGATTTACTTTTTTAAATGAATTTGTTTGAATTTTAATGCTATTTTTTTTTCTGAAAAAATAATTTATCTTTGTGTAGAAAAAAAAAGATGAAAATAATGATATATAAAGACATGAAACCCGAACCCCCAAAAAAAATAATTTGTTTTCAAAATTTTTTGTTTACAATTTTTAAAATTAAAAAAAATATTAAAGATTAGTATCATAGAGAGTCAAGATCTTTTAAAAACGTTGTTAGGGTTTTTTGCAAGTAAATTCCCCGGGGGGGAAGAAATGCAAATTTGCCAATTAACGAGTTTTTAAAGGGGACAATAGTTGATTAAAAAAGGCTGACTTTCATACCGGGGTATTGGGGCAGACTGCAAAAAGTTTAAATACGTGGGGAGATGTTTCAGACATGGCCAAGAAGGCCGAACAAAAGAGCCAAAAGGGACAGGACGAGTTTGCAGAACAACACCTCTTTTTGGACCGCCGCCAAGATTGCTAGTTTAGAGATCATTTTTCACAACCCGCGCAATTGAAACCAGTGGTTTACAGAACATAGAAGGCAAATTTGAAATGAGATTAGTTTATCGGCGAATGAGAATTTTGCTCTTATTTTATTCCTTCCTCATTTAACTGGGAAAAACATCGAAACAATCGACGCAGTGGAGTAGAAAACGACTAGCATGGGACCAGGTATGGAACTCGGGTCCAGCGAAGAATCACAATTCTGTTTTGAATGCACGATGGTCGAGCACGAGTAAGAAGGCGCGGAAAATCCCGGGATCCCCATTTTAGTTGAGGCATGTTTATCGTATTTGGGGTTTTGGGTGGGGCCCATTGTTACGGATCTAGGTCCCCTTTTTATTTTCAAGAGCAGCATCCCCCTCAGCGAAAAGTAGAGCCACATTTAATTTTATGTTTTCTCCAAAACCAAATTTTCCCCACAGGATAATGTCCACACATGGGAAAAAGTAACGTTGGACTATTTAAACATGCCGAAATTAAAATTGTGTCATAACCATCACGGTCTCCCCGATTTGTCCTTTTTGAACCCCGTGTGGTACGATCGATAAAAAAATAAAACCCAAATTAAACTCGGGGCACTTAAGAGGTTGAGGTGACCGGGAATGACATACACGGGAGATATTGATCACCTAATTAGAAGTTGCCAGACGCAAAGAATATGTAAGACATCATGGCGAAAAAACATTATTAAACAAATCAAATAAAAATTACCCCCTTTTTAAAAAAATGATTGTAATTTTAACATTTGCTTACTCGACCCTCCTGATATTTGTGTAAAATTTCGAAAAAACCATTTTTTCTTTTTAAGATTTCTATGTCATTAGTATGGGGGGTTTGGAGTTTGATATTAAAGGGGTCATTCATGAACAATTAATTTTAGGAAAAAATTTATATGAACCTAGTTCCCAAACCTTATTTGAAGGTAATCCAAAATTCCCTTTTTTTTTTCGCCCGAAACATATTAACCAATTTATTTAAACTTGGGAAGAATCAACACCTCAAGCTTCAGCAATATTAAAATTTTGGGGGCTACCAGGTGATAATTAAAAAACGACCAAGGGTTTTTTTTGGAATCGAGATACGCCACTGACTTTTTCAAATTGTGTCGACCTTTTTTAAAGTCCAACTTAAAAAAAAAAACGTTTCTTTTTTTTTTTTGATACAACGGCCCATTGTATACCCTTTTTTGAGAAAAAAAAAAAAAATTTTAAAAATCGTTTTTTTCATTAATTAAGAATAAAAAACAAAAAAAATAGAGGTTTTTTTTTGCTTTTATTGTAATTCAAAACATAGGCTAACAAAAAAAGGTTTTAACAAAAGAACACTGACAGAGACGGTTTTTCAAGAATAAAATTATAAAAAACCCCAAAAAAAAAAAAGGGCAATGAATTATTGAAACAAAAAAACACAAATGTGTTGAAAACATTTTTAATACCTTCTTTCCCCTTTTTAAGAGACCCCGGGACAGGGAAAAAAACCCAGGGAATATCGATTTATTTCAAAAGAATTTTTTGGATCTCCAGGTTATTAACGGTTTCAACCCAGTAAACAAAAAGAAATTTCCCCCAAAAAAAGTTAATTAATTTAACTTTGGTCATCTTGGTGACCATGGCTGGTTTTGGGCCTACCGCACCCCCAAACCAGGGGCTTTTTCAAAATTCTTTGGGCAAGTAAAGTGCGCTGGAGCCCATCGTGCATAAACCATATTTGATTTGATCCAATAAAAAGTCTTGGGGTCAGGAATTCAAACAAAAAACGTCGATGTATTTCCATCGAGTCTTGGGGGGAGAAAAAATCCAAAAAAAATTGAACAAAAAACCCGCCCAAATTAAAGAAAATTGGTGTTGGTAATGAATTTTTTCTATTGTGTGGGTTTTTTTTAGCTCAAAGGTTTTTATAAAAATTTTGCATTTTGGAAAAAATTTGGGCATCAGTAAAAAAAATGGACTTTTGCTGGGGTTTTCGGCTGTTTTCGGTTATCCCGAAAAAATAAACGCGCCGGGGAAAAACGTCCGGTCAAAAAAAACCTGACCCTATAAAATGGGATGGGTGGAAACCCAAAAAATTTTTTAAAACCCTTTGGGGGCTTAGTTAAGAAAAGGGCCCTTTTTTCCCGGGGCTTTTTCAGGTGAGCGGTTTTTCTTAAAAAAAATCCTTTAGTTCAGGAAGTTGATATTAACATTCTTAGAAAAATTCCTGTTTTCGAAGACTTTTGATGAATATTTGATTTTTTTTTTTTTTTTCGGATTTGCCGAAGATATTTTCATGGTAAATACGATGCGCTTCTGCTATTTTATTGGCACGTCCGTAAAAAAAAATGCATATCTGCGATTTCTTCGTTTGTGTGGATATTAACGTTTTTAAAAAAAAACCCAAATTTTTGCTTATAAAAAGCAAGTTAAACTGAGCAATATTATGACATAACGTTTTTACAAAAAAAATTTCCATTTTAAAACTGTAAAAAAACAAGAATGCAGATTAAATGGAGATGTTATGCTTTTACCTTTTAGGGCCCTGGCAAGCGGGGACAAGCCCCAAGCCCAAAAACGTTTGGGATGCCGTTTCCGCTTTTCAAGTGGTTAATTTGTTTCAATAACCAACCGCCGGGGTCAAAAAAGTTTGCAAGCTCACGCGGCCAAAACCCCTTTCCCCGGTTGTGTTTTGTGGAGCCTTTTCGTGACTTGCCAAGGGTGAAAAAAGTAGCATTTGACGTCGTTTTTTTAAATAGAGATATAGAACAACAAAAAATAAAGAAAAAAATTTTTTATATTTGATTTGTTTTTATTTTAAGTATTCAAAAAAATAAAGAAATAAAAGAAAATTTTTTAATTTTTTTCTCAAAACGGGTCATTTATTAAAAAAAAAAGGAAAATTTTTGGTATTTTTAAGTTTAAAATTAAAAAATCAAAAAAAAAAGTCAATGGGTATCACCGATTCTGTAAAAAAACCCTTTGGCCCTTTTATTATTCAGACTGGTAAGTCCACAAATTTTTAATACCTGCAAAATATGGAGTTTGAGGTGTTGTTATTATTAAAGTTTAAATAAATTAGGTTAAGATGTTTTATAAAAAAAAATTTTTTTTTTTGGAATTTTAACACCCTGATCTTAAACGCTTTTTTAACCTAGGTTAAACAAACTTTTTTTTTTTTTTTCATGAATGACTTTTAATTTTGGGAACGATTATGGACCATGTATTTATGATAGAAACCCCCCTTAGCGTTTTTTTTTTTTTTTAAAAATTAAAGATAAATAAGTATAATTAAATATGGTTAACTTTATAAAACTTATTATGTTTTTTTTTTTTTTTAGGAACACAGATACCCTATTTTTATCACAGAAAGTGAAGAAACAAGAAAACGAAGCCTAAATTTAATTTGTAGCGATAAAGTCAGAGGAAAAAGGGCAGTATGGTGGGGACCTAAAAAAAAAAATTAGGTAATTCAGTTAAAAAAAATATATTATATTTGAAAGCCCAATAAAAAATTGTTTTTTTTTTTTTTAAACAGACATATTGTCTTTTTGAAAGAACTGTATCCATTCCAAGCCTACTTAGGAGCCAATTTTTTTTTTTTTTTTTTTCTTACAACGGCCTACACCAAACAGAACCCTGAAATAATATATCTTATCTACCAGTTTAAAATTGGGAGAGTTCATTTGTTAACTACTTTGGGGGGCGTTTTTTTTATAAAAGTGTTTTGGGAACTAAAAAAGTTTATTTTTTTTCCCGTTTCAGAAAATGATCAGATTTCCCATCTTTACAAAAAATTATCGACAAAAGAGCTGACCCTTTACCCATCTGGCCAACCGGGTGAAAACTTTTTTTTTTTCAAATAAAAATGTAAATAAAAGAATCGACAATGGATTACCTAAAAAAATTCAACCATAATAAATTTAATTAATTTGTTACATTTTTTTAATACGTTCACTTATCAGCTTACTTAAAAAATCTTTTAGACAAAAGTGTTATTATGCCAAAGACATGGGAAGTTAGGTTTCCCCTCACTGGGCCTTTTGGTTTCCAGGATGACAAAGGGATATTTTAATTTTTACCCATCTCTTAAAAAAAATTTATATTAAAAAAAAAAAATTTTTCAACCCAGTGGTATAAGGTCTCCAAAATCTGTTAAGAATGGATTGCCGGGCTTTGTTATTTTTTTAATTTTTAAAATTTAAAAAAATTTTAGCAGTTTTATTAATCTACATTAGCAGTATGTATACCTTATACCAAATTTTATAATTGTAATAATTTCTTATATTTTAAAATTCTTTTTAAAGGTTTTATTTATACAGTTAAGCAAAGGTTTAGTGATATATTAGTACTGTCAAAAAAAAAAACCGACATGATGGAGAATAAAACATTTTTCAATTTTTTTAGGCCACCCATTTGGGATACAAATTATATTTGATCTATTTTTTAAAAAAAATAATTCTCATTTGTTTGGCGTTTGGGTAGGTAACTCTAAT
Source organism: Listronotus oregonensis (assembly GCA_019359885.1). Lineage (NCBI taxonomy): Eukaryota > Metazoa > Arthropoda > Insecta > Coleoptera > Curculionidae > Listronotus > Listronotus oregonensis. Next base: position 10,508 of record JAHBCN010018306.1, read on the forward strand.
TTGATCTTAGGATTAGACTATAATGTATCAAACAAAGATTTTTGCAAAGTATTAAGAAACTTTAAAAAGCAGGCTAAAAAATTTAATTTTTTCCGATAATGTAGTAATTTTTAATTTCGCAAATTTAAAACTTGTAACAATCCTGTTAATCCCCTCGTCCTTTTTTCAAACGAGATCGAACGCCCAAAAAAAACCCATACGTCACGGTCTCATACAAACTGATAAAAAACCCTAACGTACCCAGCCGATCTCAATAAATCTTCCAGAAACAGGGCTTGAAGATTCAAAGATGAAAAAACTCTTTTTTTAATAAATAATAGACCGGGAAAAGGACGTATTTATCATAAAATCTTGTATAATATTATATTTTAGGGGAAAAAAAAAATCCGCAAACAAGGACCACAAAAATGGTATTCAACATGTTTAAAAAATAAAAAGGAACATGGCAAAAATATGTAAAAAAAATTGAAGAGGGAGTTTTTTATTTTGGGGAAAATGTTTGATATAACTAAAATTTTGAAGTTTTGATATCGGTTTAGTAAACATGGTTTAAAATCAGTAACCGAACTAGTCAAAAGAATCTATTTTTTAAAAAAAATGAGAACCCAAATACTCAAAATAATAAAAAAAATAGTCTAAAATCTAAATATGCCCAGGGCACAGTTTTAAAAAAAGGTTAAATTGTCTTGGTCTTTGGGAGTGACCAGTAGGTACATAGTGACCCGTTCTTATTAAACTTGAACTAACAACAGTAATTACAGCGTTTTTTTTCGTTAATTAGGTTTGATCAATTTTCCTTATTGTATATATATCCAGGCCACCGCAAAAGCTGGCCAATGAAAATACGATGAAACTTTTTTTCTTAAATTATAAAACTATAGTCACTTAAAACCACCGCTACTTAGCTACCTTTTTTAAATCGCTTTTTTTTACCCAAAAAAAATTCGGGAAAAAATTTTTTAATAAATTAAAATATTAATTTTAGGAAAAAAACTATAATCAAAATTAATGGGCCAATAAAAACGTAATTTTTTTTTAATGAATTATTTTTTTCTATTACTTTTTTTTTAGATATAAAAGATTTTAATTTAAATAAACCAAATACCAAGAACTAAAAACTATAAAAAAGTATGGGGGGAAAAATATTTTTAGTTTAATTTAAAAAAATTTTATAAAATTTTTAATAAGACAAGCAATAAAGGGGATATGGGCAAAAAAATGATATTGATTAAAAAAAATTTTCTTATAAAAATATTTTTTTTTTGTACAAGTTAGTATATCAACTTTTAACCAACTAAAAAATTTTTTTAAAAAGTTTTTTCATTGAAGAAACAAACCAGACACATTTACTCGGGCAATGGGGAATAAATTTGGGAAAGGGTATTTTAAAGTTTTTTTTTCCAATAACTGTACTCATTTTGATCCAGTTGAAATTTTTAATAAAAGGAAATTAAAACTCTATTTCTTAAAAAAAATGTCCTTTTTTTTATCTGGGTGTTATACAGGGTGTCATTGAAATGGGGTAAAAAATTCGGGGTGATAATCCTAAAATAGTAAAAAAGTTCCATAAGTATAGGGGGGAAAATATTTTAAAGGGGAGGGGGCATAAAAGGGGGTGAAAAAAAACTTTTTTGAAAAAACCCAAAAAACGAGAAAGATTTCAAAAAAAAAATCCTCTGCCAAAAATTTTTGACCAAATAAAAGGGTGATATAAAAAATTATTTAAAAAATGGGAAAAGGGGTATTTTTGAAGGGTAGGGGTTTTTCAAAAAAGGATATTTTTTCGAAACGTGGGTTCAAAAACAAAACTTTTCCCATAAAAAAGGATTTTTCACACAACGATTTTAAAAATTGAAGCAAAAAGTTTTTGAGGGGTTTAAATCGGGTTAATCAAATAAACTTATGAATGTTTTGGGTTTAAAAGTAACCAAAAAATTTAATTGAAAATTAAAAATTTCTTTTTTTAAACATCTTTTGTTTAAAAAAACGAAATAAATGAATACCAAAATTCCTTTTTAAAAATAAAACCTTAATTAATCCATAGTAAATGTTCAAAGTGACCACCATTCATTCAATGCAGACATCGCTCTTTTTCCCCGATCTGCGACCCTGTGAATATCCCATTTTGGTAGAATTTGATTGGAACAGTCAATAATGCGTTGCCGTAGTTGCTCTTCAGTATTAATCGGCACGAGTAAACCAGAGTTTTAAAGGGGGCCCCAGAAGTAGAAATCTAGGGGATTGACTACGGCTCAAGTTTGTGGCCCACCACGTCCTATCCAACGCCTCTCAAAACTTGGTTCAAATGATTCCCCCCCCTAGGGAAAATGAGCTGGTGCACCATCAGCTAAAATACAGATCTGCCTCTTGCCATGGGAACTTGTCCAAAAGTGCTGGTAGATCTTTATTGAAAATAAGGAACTTTGACCATTTAGCCTAAAATGTTTATTAGTAAAAAATAAGTGTTTTTGAAATGTAAAATTCCTCCTGGGGATAGAAAAAAGGTAAAAGTCTATGCCAAAAATTTCCCCCCCAAACGTTAACTGAGAACGAATTTGGTATCGACTTTCCACAACAGCATGAAGATTTTAAAGCCGGATGTGATTGGGTTTTAAAAATTCCATTTTTTGTAAACCCAGCTTCATCCGTGCAAAAACATTTCCCAAAAAAAAGGGGTTCGGCGAGTTTTTTTAAATCCAACACAGAAGAGACTGAGCGGGAAGTCTGCCGGAGCAAGAGTTTTACCCTTGGATGCGAATGGATAAGGATTTGAGAATGAAGAGTCATCCAAAAGAATGGCACCCACGTTTTCCCGCACTGAATTCTCCCCCCGAATCCCCGGATCTTCCTCTCATGTGCAAAATGCGCTCCCCAACATCAGGGTTCCGTCAAATTACGGCCCCGGCTTGGTTTCTAGGTTCAAAAACCTGTATCTTTAGGCGCTGATGAATTCTCGCAAATATCCTGAGAAGTGCCCTCCGGGTTTATATTTTTGGAAAAAAGGGTTTTTCAAAAGACCGTTTCCTTGCCCCATAAATAAAAAGCATATCTCCAATTCCTCCGTGTATTCCATAATTTGTCAAATTTACGTTTACGAAAACTTCCCAAAAATAAACTGACAAAAAAACTTGTGAACAGAACATGTTTTTGGGGAAAGCGAAATAAATAAAGTGATAAGACCGATACCTTCAATGAATCAAATAAATATGCATTAAATAAGGAATTTTAGTATTTTTTATTTCGTTTTTTTAAAACAAAAGAAGCAACCCATCAGAGCAAACCCTTTTCCTTTAATTTTTGAAAACCATCGCCTGGGGTGTGCAAAAATACCTTTTTTGGAAAGTATGTAGTTTTCAAAAAATAACCCCTTTTTAAAAAATATCCTGAAAAAATTATTTAAAACAACCCCTACCCTTTCAAAACTACCCCTTTTCCGATTTTCCAAAATTTTTAGTATCACCATTTGATTTAATAAAATTTAAGCGGGTTTTTTTTTTGAAATCTTATTTGTTTTTTTTAAACCTATAATTTCAAAAAAAATTTTTAAAACACCCTTTTAGTCCCCCTAACCCTTAATATGCATTTTTCCGTTTTTACTTATAGGGAAATTTTTTACTATTTTTTAATACTATCACCCCCCAATTTTTTAACCCTTTTAAGACACCCCGATACCTGGCAAGCTTAAAATTTCTCGATCTCCCATGTGTTTCATCGTTTAAATATTTTATTGTCGATTTAAAAAATGATGTATAAAGACAGTTAATCGTTCATAGATCTTTAAAAAAATTTAAACTATTTTTTATTAAAAAAAAAACAAATTATTATTTTAAAAATTTTAAAAATTTAAAACAAGGTTTACTTAGATAAACAAATTTTTTTAAAAAATTTTTTAATTTTTTTAAATACTTTGAGATTATGGCAATATCCTATTTTGAACAAACAAACATATTTTTTTTGCCTTTGTTTAATTATCAAAAAAAATTTCTTGTAAAAATATTTAAATATCAAACATAATGGTTTTCACATAAATTTATTAAAGAAAAAAAAACGTTATTCAAAAAAAAATTATTTTTTTTGGGAGTTTAATTACTGAAGTTTCATAGAATTTTTTGGGCGCGCCAAAACAATGGATTTATTATTATTTATTATAAATAAAAAAATAATTCACAAATTGAAATAAAAAATAAACAACATTGTTCATTTTTAATGATAATAAAATTTTGATTTAAAAAAATTTTAAATTTTTAAAACTTTTGATTTATAGATTTATATTGCGTTTTAAATTTTTAGCATAAGGTTTTTACGCCCACCTTTACTTTCAGTATTAAACTACAAAACAACGCTTTGCAAGAAATTAATGTCAGAATACGCCACAAATGGAAATATAGAAAAAAATTTTTTACCATCCTTTTTATGGAGATAGGGTGATTTTATTTATCTTCACGGACCCTTAAAAAAAAATTATTTTAATAATAAATGTATCGTTTAAAGTGGAACATTATACAGAGTGGTTCAAAGAAAAGTATGATTAGCTTTTTTTTTAAAAAAAATTTTCCGGACATGGGTTTTTGTTTTTGACAGGGACACATTTTAGACATTTTTTTAAACCTGTGCCTATAACCCATCGGTAAGTAAAAACCCCTTTTTTAAATGAATAGGATATACTTTTTAAAAAGAGCACAAAATTATTTCTAATGATACCTTATTTGTTAAATTTTTACAAAAGTTAAGGAAAAACAACTTTAGGAATATTATCCGATAATTTTTTATTAATAAAAGACAAATGTTTGGTTTGTAAAAAACAAAATACCACAATTATTTTTTTTTAAAATTGGGGTCTAAATTTTCACCCCTAGCGAGGGTAAGAGAACCCCTTTTTTAAAAAAGAAAGTGAGGAAGGGGTATTTATTTAAAAAAACACAAAATTATCTTTTTTAATGATATTATTACCTATAAAATTGGGATTTAATGGGATAGTTTTAGTTTTAAAAAAAAAACAACAAATTATTAAATTAAAAAGAAGACCCAAATTTTAAGTTTACAACTAGGGCTAAAATGCGTCCCATTTGTTTCCATATAATAAACGAATTTCATTAAAATCTATTTCAACATTATTTGCATATCAGGTATTATGCTTTTTTCACTCTGTTTAATCCTTGGGGAAAAACTTCATACGACGATAAAACAGGTGACCTGGAGATACAATTAAGCCTCCCCCTTCCCTCCAAGGAACGGTCATTTAAAAATTTTATTTCAGGAAACAAAAAAAAAGGTGCTCCATCTTTCTAAATGAGGGTTAGAACATAAAATTTTTTTCTTTTATTCCTGTTAGAAAGAATTAATTACACCAAAACATGTTTAAATAGACTTTTTCAGTTAAATTTAGGGCTAAAAGTGGCCCTATAATATGATTGCCTAATATGCCAACCGACATTTATTTTTAAGGGTATGTAGAACCCAGGAAAAGTGGGTTCAAAATTGCAGCCTTTTTTCGGGACCTCAATTTTGTTTCTATACAAAAGGCTTCAGCCAATTTAGGGACCCACTTTTAGTGCCCCAAAAAAAGGATTTCCCCTTTTATTGCGATCGGGTTTTTATTGGTGTTTTACATTTCGGCACATTACAGACAGATCTTATAACAAACTTTTTTAAATTTAAATTAAAATATTATTTTGATAATAAAGATTAATAATTTCAACTTGTTCTAGAATACAGATTTTATTCAAATTTATTTTAACATTTTTTAGCATATCAGGTATTATGCTTCTTCGCTTTAATCATCCGTTGGCAAGATCTTCATACGACGATAAATCAGGGGACCCGGCAGGCCAAATTGCCTCCTTCCAATTAACGTTCAGGGAATCGGTATTTAAAAAAATTTTATTACAGGAGCAACATAGGAGAAGGTGCTCCATTTTTTTGAAATGGCCGATTAGCAACATAATTTTGGTCATTTTTATTGTTTTTTTTTATGAAAGAATTAATTACACCCAAAGATGTTTAATAGACTTTTTCAGTTAAATTTCCCGGGAAAAAAAGTGACCCTATAAATGATTTTTCCTAATATGTCCCCCAGACATTTTTTTTTAAGGGTATGTACGAACCTCACGGGGTAAATGTGGGTTTTTTAAAAACCTTTTTTCGGGTCCTTCTAATTTAGTTCCGTACAAAGGTTAGCCAATTTACGGGGACCTACTTTGAGTACCCCCAAAAAGCGATTTACGTTTCTGTGACTATCTACTGGTGTTTTACAAAACACAGATCGGTATCCAAAAATTTTTTAAATTTAAATTAACCACATTAATTTAAAAATAAGATTAATAATTTCAACTTGTTCTGGAATAAAAAAACCTATTTTACAATGAAATTAAAATACCTTAAAAACAACCAAAAGATTAATAACGGGACAAAATTTTCCATATTCTTTTTTTAACTTTCCGAGGAAAAAAAAATAAATTCCCCAAATCCTTTTTAATGGGGGGCCAATTTAAAAAAAATATGTGTTTTTTTTACATTAAAATCCCCTTTTTTTTAAATGAAGTAATTTGACCAAATTTGGTATTATAGGGATTTTGATTGTTATACCCAAAAATTTGTATTTTTTTTTAATACCAAAATTATCGG
>JAHBCN010018307.1:0-17254 GCA_019359885.1 Listronotus oregonensis
AAACACAACAATAACCACAGGCACTCGCTCTACTTGCCTACAAGAAAAAAAACCGACGTGAAGAACAAAAAACTGTATCCAAACATATGAAATCCGTCGTATGACATTTAAATTTGACGAGGCATCGGGGAGCTGTTTACTACACCAATCTTGCACCGAGCCGGGAACAACGATCCGAAAGCAAATTTAAGGGTAAATAAATTGAAAAGTGACGTCTTTTATGGTCGTGCGCCCTCAGGGCATTATCGCTAAAATCAGATCTGCCCGAGGTATTTGTTCGGCGGTTATTAACTTTTTGGTGGATTATATTTTTTGGCGTTCTTTTTTGTTCCGGGTCTTCTTCTTTAGCTGGAATACTACGGTGGATTCAAAATTACTGTATTGGTGTTTTTATAAATAGGTTTTAATAACTTAAGAATTTTTAATTTTGTTTAAAAAATATGTTTTTCTGTTAATAATAATATTGTTTTATTGTTATATAAGATTATACATCTTTTCGACAAAGAATCATATAATGAGAAAAAAAAAACTATGATAATAACACAGAATAATAATAGATTATAATAGACGTGCTTTCATTTCAAAACGAACCACCCTAAATATCTTAAAAAAAAAAACACTCACCAAAAAAACAAAGAAACACGTCGATTTAGATATACAGGGGGAAGTTTAATTTGTATTTGAAAAAAATTTTCCCCGGTCACCTCCTAACCTCCAGTTAACCTCACTTTGATATGTCAAATGGCAACCCCCATAGTGTGACACATCATTGTAAGCGGCATGAAATTTGCTATCCAACAGTACTAAGAAACTTTAAATCGATGGACGTAGAAGCGAAAAATGTGTGTTAATTAGTTTATCGTGTTCAAATAATTTTTTTTATCAATGTTTCAAAATGTGCGCCGTTATTGGCGAGACAATAATAAAGTCTGTTTTGAAATTCTTCGCGAACGTTGGCGAAAGTTTGTCTGGTAATACCTCTGCATTCTAGTGTAATTCTACATTTAAGTTCTTGAATATTTGCAGGTGGCGTTTTGAAAATTTATTTTTTTAAAAAACCCCAGAGAAAAAAGTCTAGAGGATTTAAAAGTCTGGAGACCGTGCTGGCCATTCTTTGGCACCTCGTCTGCCTATCCATGTGCCTGGAAACTGTTCATTGAGCCACTTTCGAACTGCTAAAGCATAGGGGGAAAGGGGCCCCTTCTTCTGGAAATGCGAATTATCTTCAATGAGTTCCATGGCACCACTTTCAGCCACTTGATTTTCCATAGATTGGGCGACAGAAGGGTATATCACATTTTCCGAAAGGTTAAGATACAGTCGGCCAGTTAAATTTTTTTCCCAAAGAAAGAATGGCCCGATAATTTCGTTTCCATAAATACCTGCCCAAACGTTGATCTTCTCTGGAAATTGAGTATGTCCTTCCTGAAATATTGCGGATTTTCTTTCCCAATATCTGCAGTTATGCCCTTTAAAAACCAAAAGGTTGATTCGTCAGAAAAGCAGATTTTTTTTGATCAAATGAGGGTCTTCGTCAATTCGCTGGCACATTGATTCGCAAAATTCTATTCTTTATCATAATCGTCTTCTTGAGTTCATGAAGAATTTGTATTTTGTATGGAAAAAACTTATTTTTTTTTTCAAAATTTTTTTGCACGGAACCCGTAGAAATATTGGTCAGCTTAGAAATTTTTTGGAATAGACAACGTCGGATCTATTGCGAACTGTCCTAGTACCTAAACCCTGGCGTCCCGCTAAAAACCCTTTCTTAGTACTTTTCTTGTTCCCTTCAAAATCCAGTTTCTTCAAACTTACGCACCAATTCCTTACATATTTATGCCCCACGTTTTTATTTTGATGCCTCTAAATTGAATACTCTGGCGGTTCTACCCCGGCATCGATCTTCAGCCCCATATAGGAAAATTATTTCTATTCTCTCTGCTAGAGTATAAACCCTTTTAAAATCAAGATTCTTAATTTTAAACTAACGATTCAAAATAAAACCTAACAGTAATATTTAACTGGTTCCTAAACGTCTTAAAAACTTGTGCTATTGCAGTGTTTTGCTGTAGCAGGTAACACAAAAAATAATAATTGGAATGAATGCCCCTAAAATAGTCTGCGAGGAATTTCAAAACAAGCTTGTCTCGCCAATAAAGGCGCACATTTTGACATTTGATAAAAAAAAAATTTTTTGAACACGATAAACTAATTAACACACATTTTTACTTCTAAGTCGCTTCTACGTCCATCGATTTAAAAGGGTTTTTAGTACTTTTGGATAGCAAATTTCATGCCGCTTACAATGATGTGTCACACTATGGAGTTTTCCTTTGACCCTATCAAAGTGAGGTTAACTGGAGGTTAGGAGGTGACCGATAAAATTTTATCAAATACGAAATTAAACTTCCCCCTGTATATCTAAATCGACGTGTTTCTTTGTTTTTTTGGTGAGTGTTTTTTTTTAAAGATATTTAGGGTGGTTGGTTTTGAAATGCAAGCACTGTATGATAATATGAGAAAAAAAGACAATACAATGCATTAAATAAATTTTAAATTATCTTCAAAATATTCAGACAATACATAAAATAATAAGCCTTTCCTAACAAGAAGTTTTAATCTTTAAAATATTAGTTTTAGTTATATTAAAAGAAATCAAGATAGAGTTACTCCATAATTTGTTTTTTAAAATATTTTTTTAAAAATTATTATTTCTTATTTGCCTGAAGATGGCTGGAGATATTTACCAGGTAAAATATTGCGTTGTTTTGAATAAATTAAGATAGGTTTTATTTACGAAACATCATTGTCTATGACCTTTGAGCCAACTATTCTTCTGTTTTGGCTTAAATACACACACCGCAATGGTCTAAGGATATTCCTATTTTAGGGATATAAATCAAAGAATTTAAAAATATATGGCCAAAAAAAGATAATTTATGGGAAAAATTTTTATATTCTGTACAAAATGTAATATTTTAATTAAAAAGTAGATACCAGAAAAGAAAAACTACAGTGGCGTACAACCATTTTTTATTTCAACTAAATATCAAACAAAATTAAAAGTCGTATTCTAAACATATACCAATTTTTTTTTAATGATGAATTTTTTTTTAAAAAAAGGGGATGACCTTCCCCCGGAGTTTATCACTGCGCGACAAACCCTTTTTGGCTCTCAGAATTAAATTGTCCATATCTTCCTGAGCTATGGCAAACCAAGCAGCATTTAACGCAGCAAACAGTTGTTCTTGGTTCTGGAATTGGGGGTTTTCACGCAAAACCGTTCTTTGTAGCATATCCCATGCATGCTCGATTGGTTTAGGTCAGGTGATTGAGCAGGCCATGGCAAAACGTGTTTTGGGTTTGGTCTTGTAAAAATTGTGCAGCATGTCTAGCGACATGAGGACGAGCGTTGTCGTGCATCAATATAAAGTCTGGTCCAACAAGTCTTGCATGGGGTAGACAAATGGTTGAAGAATCTCTTCCACATACCGATGAGCGTTTAAAAAATGTTCAACCAAAACGAGATCGGTTCTTCCGCCGAGTCGTTTTCCCAGCCCACACCATTACTGTGCCACCTCTATAACTGTGGACTTCTTGCACATTTTCCAAGACTCTTTGTAGTCAGGTTCTCTCCATATCCTCAGTCTTCTTGAATCCGGATGCAACCCAAACCGAGATTCATCTGTAAAAGAACTGGGGCCCATTGATTATTAGTCCAATTCTCGTGTTCTGTTGCCCAAGCTAACGAGCAGCGCGATTTCCTCTGAAAGTGGCTGGCTTCAATGGTCGTCTATTACGTAGCCCACCTTCATGCAATCTGTTCCGAACTGTAGAATTTGAAATTACGATATTATGCGTTTCGCGTACCGATTCATTATTTCTGGAACAGTTACTGTGGGATTTCTTCTAGCCATTTGCACAATAAAACGATCTTGAGATGTCTTTCAGAAACATCCTTTTTCTTGGAAACGTGCCCATAATCTTAAAGTTACGCTCTGTGATGTGGGAAAAGTTTCAGCAACACGAGCTTGCTTAGTACCAGCTTCTAACATTCCAACAGCTCGCAACATTTCACCCCGGTTAAGATGGCCTCTTTGCATGATAAATAAGTAACAGACGGAGTCTATACTCTACTTTGGATTACAATATACTGCCCAATATTTTCAAATTTTAAAACTGATATGTCCACCTACTTTGATTTAAAAACAAGTTTTTGCGGGTCCCATTTTTGAACCGTAAAATAAAGTAATCCATTTTTATACAAAAAAAAAAAATTAAAATGCCCATCCTATCAATATTCTTAACATATTTTACCAACCCAAAACATTTAAACACGATAAAAACTCGTTTACACTCATTGAAATAAATATATCCCTAGACCATTGCGGTGTGTGTATTTATATCTCATTTTTTAAATACAGTGTGTCCCAAATTGGTGGGGAATGTATGGGGATCTTGGAAACCACGATAGATGAAAAATCGGTTAAATGGGAAAGTTATGGACAATTATGTTAGTAAGCTAATCCCGTTTACTACATGGTTTTTTCTATTTAGGTTTTTGAGAAATTTTGAAAAAACCTGAAACATATTTTTCTTATAAGTGAAAATTTTTCAAATCTGTAAAAACTTCTTTAAAGCAACTCTTTTTGTAGAATATAACCGAGTAGTCAATTTTTTTTCAAACGTTTTTTAGAATCATCATCAACTTAATTTTTTCATATGGGCGCCATATTGGATTTTTTCGCAGCCAAATAGTGCTTTTTATTCTGATTTCAACAATGTGAAACATGTTATAGTTTAGGAGTTTATAACCTCATCTACTTCAAAAAAAATATATTTTCTCAGTTGGCCTTAATTCCGGTGAATTTCATCTAGCGTCATTATAAAGTTAGCTCGGGTAAAAAAACTTAATATTTTGCAACGTTATTTCCAAAGCAATAGAAATGTTAATATAACTGCGCAAACGTATTTCGACATTTTTCCTGAAAGGCAGCATCCTAAACTAACATACTTTTGAAAACTGGTTACAAATTTGCTTGAATCCGGAAGTTTTAAAAAACCACGACCTAAGAAGTACGTTGAAGAAAATCGACAACGAGATGCTGCAGTTAACCAACATTTTAACGAAAATCCAACATCTTCAGCCAGGGATGTTGGATATCCGGATTTTCTTCCAAATCTAAATTCATTTTTTGAAAATAGCATACATTTCACTGACAAAAAATAAAATATGTCATTAATAAATAAATCGTTGTTATGAACAGTTTTCATGAATGGATTTTCGTATAAGCGCACGGAAAGAGTGATCGGGAAAAAAATTCCGTGCGCTGTTCTGAAAATGTCATATTTACTGTATTTTATACACAGTTAAAGGTGTAGTATTTTCAGGTAAGTATAATTAAAATATCATTTAACAATCTTGCTGCCTCATGATAATTTCGGTCAGCTTGTCCATACAAAAAAATAATTTCAACTTTGTCGTCATTTGCGCAAACCATATCGGAACGTATGAAATCACAAAATGTATTAATGCCTTTTTAATATAATTGTTAAACTAAAACAGCATAGACATAAGAGATAATAGAAAAATGTCGTAAAAAAATTATTTATAAAACGTAAAAATGAATTTATTTTTTGTTGAATAAAAATTCGGCAGAATGCTTAGATTGAGTGTTTCAACTACCGAAACGCCTCGCATAATGGGGCTTTGCTTTGTCAATTAATGCGGCATTATCCGGCATTAATCCGCACTGGGCTTTGTAGTTGAAAAACACCCATTAGTCCGTACTAAGACTTTTCAGACACACAAGTTCAGAATCACCTGGTATATTCATAAAAGCGGCCTCCGCAAATAATATATCCGTAGGGTCCCTTTAAAAATACATAATATAGCAAAAATATAAAATTTTATTGTAATCCAAAAGGCATATTTGGGAGAAATATCCAATAATCCACATTCGCCGAATCAGACATCAGTGTGACAGGTGCTCTCGATGGGCTCTTACGCCCGTTGCCGTTTAAATTCATATCTGCATCTTGAGAAGGCCGTAAACCGAACGAAATGCGTCATTTACTCCAACAGCTGACTTATTTCAGTGTTGCCATCTTGACTGGGAAAATGGTCATTTACTCGAAATTTCTATTCGGGCATCGGTTATCGGTGGCTTCGAAATTTTCCTAGATTAAATGGTTTTTTTTTCAACGCGCTTATATAAGCTTCACTTGTGCATAGTCTAGTAAATAAAGGGACAAAGCTTGGAGACAAAGAATTGGAGAATTTTGTTTGGAAAAAAAATGAAAATCGCCTTATAGTCTAAAAAAATGGTCCCAAATTTTTCAAAAAAATCAATAGTTTTTGAGATAAGGGGCCCAAAGTCCCCTTATTTCAGATGGCGCTTTGCTAGAAAGTAGCTATTTTCATGGATTCACTTATAAACGCGCGGACAAATTGTTCCATTACTCGGGCAATAATGTACATTTTTTAATTATTCAAGGTTCATCTGAATGGGAAAACGTACCTATCATTGTGTACAGACAGGTCCACTGTAGTAAAACATAGGAAACATGGCGAATTGACTTACATTCCCTGACTCCAGCAAAACAAAACTCGCAAAAACAATGCGATAAATGTGGAATGTTTTCAAAGATTTAATTTTGAATTTAAATATTATTTGCTGTTCGTTCTGCTGCTGTAAGTTCTCTTTGAAATAACGGACGTTTACGAACTTCGTGAAAAGGTTCAAATTGTAAAATGGTATTTCCAAGGAAAATCATATCGACAAATTCATAAAATTTGGTAATATCTGGTTTTAGCAAGATGGTTGTACCGGTCACAATGGATGTATTGTTCAAGGATATTTGAACAATACGTTTCTAACCTTTGATTAATGGACGTGGAACCATTTTGTGGCCCGCAGTACCAGACCTTGCTCCTAATGATTTCTTTTTGTGGGTTTATTTAAAAAATAAGGTTTATGGTCATAATGGGGCTAATAATTTAGAAAAACTTCGAATAAAAATCGAAGAAGCTTTTCAAACTATCAGCCCTAATATGCTAGCTAACAAACATTAGATGGGGTTTTTACGATCGTTTGGGATATTGCCTTGCAAAAGGAATTTGTTTAAATATTTATTAGAATTTACTGGAGAACTTATTTTTTTTTTATTTTGCTTTGGCAATTAATGAACTAATAAAAAAAACTGTTGGTATTTAATTCCCTATTTATAAATAAGGGATTTTATCAACTTTTTTTCTCAACAGATTACATAAATTTATTTTACGTAATACAACACAACCGTCCGAAAGCATATTACAAACTGAGATTCGGTTCGGTTAATCATGCATGCCGACGTTTATCGATCGAAGCGGACAGTAGTAAATTCATCAGTTCCCTGCCTATGTTTCTACTACACTGGACCTGTCTGTATGAGTTTGGGTCCATTTTGATTTTTCTAAAATATTTAAAAAAGCGGTAAAAGTTTTTTTTCCCAATATTTTGAGAATATCTCATTAATTTATTGATATTTTTTTAAAAAATAGTTTGTTATTAACATTTTTTTATATAATGGGGACTAGAGTTGCCGCGAGACGGCGAGACGAGATAAAGCCTTGTCTCGCTCTCTCGAAATTTGAATAATATATTTGAGACGAGACGAGACGGGGTCGGCGAACGAGAAGTTTGTCTCGTCTCGTCTAGCTTTGTCTCGTTTGTCTCGAGTTCTTTTGGTTTTTTAAATTTAAAATTTAAATTTTAATATACAGTGCAGTAGGAATGTATAGGATAATTTTAATAAAAAAAGATCGGGGAAATTTTATAAAAATGCTTGGACCCGTCGACTTTCATTTTTTGGTACATGTTACACATTTTTTTAAACTAATTTTTATGTCTGCACAGGGCACAAGATGGTGATAAAAAGACATATTGTTTAAATGGAACAACAAAATTTTATCATTACATTTTAATTTCAATGTTTAATGCTAAAAATGTTCATTCTTATTTTTTTTACCAATTTTAACTTTTTCCATAATAATTAAGTATACCCAAACTATCCTAAATGGCAATATTCTTATACATACGTAACTTTCTGGGTATAGAATGTAAAGTAGATATAGGAATTTCTAGAATTAAATAAATATAATCCAAAACTGTAAAAATATGAGTAGGTATAGGTACTCTATTTTTAAATTTTTAAAAAAAATTTTTTGTAGCACCCCTAACACTTTATGAAACGTGCCCTGTCTAATTCAAAATATCGTTAAAATTTAACATACTATTTAACTATGTACCTAATACTTACATAAGCACATTATCTACAATCTTATATTCAAGGCATTAATATTACTCCTCGCCATCGTTGACTCACCCTGTACACTATACCTACAAACTAATTGCAAAATCTGCTGCAAGCAATATGTATTTTAAAGGAGGATGTATTGTTTTCAGTTTAAATTAAAACTTTTTTAAAACATAATAGCGGCAAAAAGTAACAGAAAAAACATTCAAAAACAACCCCCTGTTGGCATCAAAAAGTGCCCCGCGCCGCCCTTTTCTTTGCCGACACACCATTTTATTCGGGAGGCAATAGTTCTTGCCCTGTTTTTTTCTATTTAAAGATCTATAGAGCGGTTGCCTTTTTAAAATGGCATTTTTTCCTTAGTTCATTCTTATGTTTTGAAGCTTGTAAGAAGTAAGAAGATGAATTAATATTTTTAAAAATGGAACACCCTGTATCAATGCTTATATTTTTTTTTAACACGCCTTGTAAAAAAAAGTTGACGTGATTGAGCTTTTCTTAAAATTGTGTAGTTGTCTCGAAAAATTGGTGATTTCGGACTTTACGAACCCCTTTGCAACTAAAAATAAAATAATGAAAATAATAATTTGTTTTTTTTTTTAAAATAAAAATATAGAACATATAAGTGACATAAAAATGTCCACAAAATAGAAAAAAAAAATCTCAAAATAATGAAACATAAGTCATAAACTCTATTACAAAACACAGGTAAAATGTTTTCTAGAATTTTTTTTTTATAATTATACAGGGTGTTTGAGCAATAGTTTTAAAATATTTAACAGCAGTTGGATCTTGCAAAAAAACTCTCTATAAACATAAGTTCGGAGATGCATAGTTTCGAAACTGGAAATACGCAGGGTCCCAAAGTTAAAAATAAGCTTTTATTGTACATAATTTTTAAAACAATTATTTTGATAAAACAACCCAAAATACAACTTTTTTTGTTATTTAAGTTTTTTCGAGAGACAAATTAAAACTTTTACTTTTCAAAAGGGTATAAAAAAAGAATCGGTTTTAATTTTTTTCTTGAAAGCAAAGCAAAACTTAAAAAAAGTGAAATTTTTAAAGAATACACGCATGAGTAAAAAAATATCTGGTTAATTTTAAAGCACGAGCGGTATTTAGGGGAATATTTCACGAATCAAAAACGTAGATAAAGTTTATTAACTTAAAATTAAATATTAATTTAACAAACCGTAAAAATTTCGTATTGTCAATTTGACAGTAAGTGGAAAAATCACGTTTTCTAGACGACGTGGAATTTCCGCTGTAATTTTTCCATAATACCACTTTCTTATGGGAAAATATGTACATGAGTGAAATATTCAAAATAATTAAAAAATTATAAAACCACAGGGTGATATACTTTTTAAAGCTATTAATTTTAGCTTCTTTTTTTAACACCCTGTATTTCTGAAACGATGCATTTCTTGACCTATGTTTATAGAAACTTATTTTTGCAAGATCCAACTGCTGTCGAAGTTTGTAACCCTAAATCTTAAACAACCTGTATAATTCTTAAGAATTAGAAATATATTGTTAGTTTTAGTCATTAAAATTTTTCGAGTCTCGTCTCGACCTGTCTCAAAGGATTTTATCTCGTCTCGTCTCGAAATTCGAGACAAAATGCTCTCGAGACGAGACAAAATGGTTTCGAGACGAGACGAGACGAGACGAGACGTCTCGTATCTCGTGTCTCGCGGCAACCCTAAATGAGACCTTAGAAAGTGTTTAATGATTCCAGAAAATTTCACCATCTTTCTTGAGTTTTAATAAAAAATTGTTTTGCCCATCTGCATATATTTTTTAGCCATTTCCGGAGTTTTGAAAATCTGTTTGTTATGGATTTTTCGACGGCTGTTTTTGCAAAAAATATTGGTGTTGCGAAAAAAATCCTCAAAGACCAAAATACTGTACAGATTTATTTACAACTTTGGGTACTTTCAGGTCTTCAGTTACTGGACAAGTAATGGAATCTTTGAACTTAATTTTTACTAATTTAAAGAAATCTGATTAACCTTATAATTTGCACAGAGATCAAAAGCTGATGACAAAACAATAATCTCATAACTTCATGCTAAAGTCCTGACCAGCACCATCAGGATAAAAAAAATATATTTCTTATACTTCAAGTCCAAAATTATGCATTTTAGAAAATAAATGATAAAATTTAGTCAAAACATGAAAATATTTTTCACAAGCAAAAGTTATTTTCTAACATTTTCATCAAACCTTTAAATTAGTAACAAGCCTATATTATTTTGGTATTATTCGGATTAATAAAAAATGTAATTTTTTTGCTTAATTTTGCACACCTCCTATTTTGAGGTCATAGAACACAAATTTGACTTTTTTTGGCGATTTTTCAACGTTTTTCCAAAAAAAAACACTTTTTTACTTTAATTTTACCTTCTCTGATTTTATTTTGCTACATGAAAAAGACAATAAAATTTTAGTCTTAACATAAATTAAAAAAGATGTAAAAGCAGAACGATAGACAATCCAAGTTACACCGACTTGCCAATTCACCACCGATCTTGCAATTTCAATATTAAATACGAAATTCACACGCATTGCTTCATCAAAAATATCCACTATATAAGGAACACGAAAGCTCTGAGATCATCAGCTTGTAGAATCCAATAACTATTTCGGGTCTTTCGTGTTCCATATTTATGATTTCCATATCGAAAATATTTTTGATCAAACATTGCAGGTCGAGCGAAGCAAGGTTCGCATACCTTATAAAAATGTCATAAAGAAAACTATTACAACCTGGTAACAGGTCAACATTTTTGGAATTTCGAGTTGAATTCGGACGTAAACGTTTTACCTACTTTTTATTGAAAATTAAGGTTTTTTCCTTACTTTTTAAGTGTTTTTTTTTAATATTAACATAGTATGAGTTTTTTTAAATATGTTTTCGTGCAAATGACAGAATTTTAAGAAATTTGTCGTAAAATGGAATTAAACAATTCAATTATTATTTTTTTTAAATACTATAAGAGGCAGCCAATAAAACAGCTTCTGATACATGTTTAACAATCGAAAAGTAAAAAGTGTGCAAAAAAATAGCGAAAAAATCGCATTTTCCTGTAGCCGAATAATTACTAATATTGATATTTTTGCCTTTTAAAACTCTGAATACCGTACGCGAATTAATTTTTTTTTAAAGTTGCACATATCTCTGCAGCATCCAAAGTGGTTGTTTGGATTTCGTTCCCGAATCCCTTTGGGAAACATTTTAAACCATTATTCGTTCTTTTAACGTTAACTGAGTTTTTTTTGTAGGCGGATAATGTAAAGGTTGGTTAATATTCATAATTTACAGAATTAAAAGCACTTAACAACCCCTAAATCTTTATATACAATTATATACACTAAATAAGATAAACTATTATAAAATTGGCACAAAAAAAATATCTATATACTACAATTATTAGAAATTTATAATATTTAGAAAATACCCTGATAGCAATTAAAATTTAAACTTACAAAATCTGTCCATAATCAATAATAACTAAATAAAATAATCGAACCGCACGGCGTGCTATTTTAAGTGCGATCGCTAGCTGGTGATTTATTCTTGCGAATTATGACAACGTGGCGATAAAACTTTTGGCCGGTTCACTGTTATTTGAGCGGAAAAGTATATCACAGGCTTAAAAATAATTTACTAGTTTTAGATTTTTATTCAGCCGCTTCGTCGGTTGGGTGGCCGGTATTAAATGAGTCACTGACAGAAATTTTGGACTTTAGGTATAGGCAAAATTACAATCCTTGCGCATTCACCAAACAAAAGTAAATTAATACAAAACGCTTTAGAAGAATCAAGTTACTGGCAACAAAACAAATTATTTTTGAAGAAAGGGTTTTTCACTGACCCTCATGTTGGGTTATCTATGGGGTTTTCCTTTTCAATATGGAATTTTGTTATGATACATTGGCCATAATAGACTAATTGACAAATCTATACTTCTATACTAATATTACAAAGAGGAAAGATTTGATTGTTTGTTTGTTTGTTTGAATTGAATAGGCTCCGAAATTACTGGACCGATTTGAAAAATTCTTTTACCATTAAAATCCTGCATTATCCCTGATATGATTACCTTATGATTACCGAAAAAAAATGGGAGATGACTAAGGATTTAATAAAACTTGCCGGTAAATGGGTAGAATGGAGGGATTTAAAGTTTGTATAAAACGGCATTCACATTACACAATAATTACAAATAAAATACGATAAAATAAAAATTGTTCAATTGCACGACGCGCGCAACACCGCGTAGTGTGTGACGGAAGATTTTACGATAACAATAAGAGCAGTTTTTAATTTTTTCGCACAAAGCTCACCATAGCTAAATATTAACAAAACCATTTATGAAAAACTAAAACCGAACCAAAAAGTTCGATTTGATTGTCATGTTTTAGGCTCAGGAATTTGTGGAATTTTTTCTGCACCTTTTAGAGACACTCTGTATATCTGTATAAACCTGTTTTTACAAAAAAAATCTTTATACAACAACATAAAAAATTCATAATGCTCTGGTTCAATGATTATCCTGTGATCCAAAGAATTCAAATCAAAACAATCCACGATAGAGTTGATATTTAAAAAACAATATTTTCCCTTATTTTTCTCGGAAAAAATGCCCAAAAGAAATATTATAGAGAAACCCCTTTTAGAGACACCTTGTACATGTGTATAAACCTGTTTTAGCAAAAAAATTCTTTATACAACTACATCAAATATATAAAATGTTATGGTTTGATGATTACTCCGTGATCTAAAGAATTCAAATCAAAATCATCTATGATAGAGTTAATATTAAAAAAAAAAAATATTTTTCATTTTTCTTGGGTAAAAAATGCCCTAAGGAAAAATAGAAAAGCCCTTTTAGAGACACCCAGTATATCTGTATAAACCTGTTTTTACAAAAAAACTTTATACAACAACATAAAAAATTCAAAATGCTCTGGTTCAATGATTACCCTGTGATCCAAAGAATTCAAATCAAAACCATCCACGATAGAGTTGATATTTAAAAAAAATATTTCTTTTTATTTTTCTCGGGAAAAAAATGGCCAAAAGAAATATTATAGAGAAACCCTTTTTAGAGACACCTTGTACATGTGTATAAACCTGTTTTAGCAAAAAAAATCTTTATACAACTATATAAAATATATAAAATGTTATGGTTTGATGATTACTCCTGACCAAAGAATGCAAACAAAATCCTATGATAGAGTTAATATTAAAAAAAACAACAATATTTTTCATTTTTCTTGGGTAAAAAATGCCTTAAGGAAAAATAGAAAAGCCCTTTTAAAGACACCCAGTATATCTGTATAAACCTGTTTTTACAACAAAAAAAAATCTTTATACAACAACATAAAAAATTTAAAATGCGCCGGTTCAATGATTACCCTGTGATCATAGATAACCTAACTTTAAAAAATATAATGACTAATCGCATTTATGGCAAGTTTACGGCCTCGCGACTAAACAAACGTGGTGTCATTAAGCATGCGATTTAAAAAAAAAGGGGCCCGTTCCGGACTTAGAAATTTGTATGGCATTAATTAATTTATATTTATAAAATATGTTTTTTTTTTATTTAGATACTAAATTCTTTTTTTTTTTGCGTTTCTATATAGTTGGATCTTTTTTAAAAAAAGAAAATTCGGTGCCGTTTAAAAAGGGAAAAAAAAAAAAAAGTTGCAAAAAAGATTTGGCGACTCCTTTGCTTTTTTTTAATGTGCCGCTTCCCGCAGGTGTCTGTATTAATGGACCATAAAAAAAACAAAGCCGACCGACAATAAAATTTTAAACTTTTTGCTACTTTTTATGTTCTTTTTCTTTTAAAAAGGGACCGAATTTTCTTTTTAAAAAAAGATCCCCCCTATACAAAATATAAATTATGTTAGGTAGTAATATAAACCATGAGTTAAAAAAAAATTAAATTGCCATTTTTAATTTTAAATAGAAAAATAGAGGCTAATAAAAGATAGGGTTAATTTCAAGACCCAGTTTTTGTACCCCCTTTAAAAAAGGTTTGGAAACTGTTAAATTTATTAAACGCGTAACTGTCGATTTTTTTTAAAAGGTTTTTGTCAGTTCAAAAACGACGAAGTTTGAACGCTTTCATATTTTTAAAAGGGGTTTTTTCTTGGCGGGATCAGAAAAAGGGTGCAATAAAGGGTTTTTTTTTGATTTTTTTAACAGACTTATAAACAAAAGGGAAAAAAAAAGTTTATACAAATAACATTAACCTTTTCGTGCTTACACATATTTTTTTTGATAGCGAAAAAAAAGGTTTTCCCCAAAGTCTTAAATGTATTTATACAAAACGAGCATTTTTTCTAGAGGAAACCTTTTTCCGTTTGGCAGTGCGAAAAAGAAAAAGAATCATAGGATAAACCTTTTTCCGTGGCTCCAACCATAGTGCCGATAGACCCCACCCCGGGAGACCGACAAATCGGGGACGCAGAGGGGGGATATATATTTTTTTTACCGACCAATGATCACGTTTTAGGGGGAAAAAGGTTAACCCCTATTCTTTTTTTTTGGGAAAAGATCTTTTTTTAAGGGGGAAGAGTGCCCCCCAAAGGGGAAAAGGGAATATGTTTTTTTGTCGTAATCATACTTACTGATTTTTTTGATTAATGCAATACATTTTTTTTTCAGTTTTTTTAAACCGAAATAAATAATTATAGTGTTTTTTTTTTAATTATGATTTTTTTACAAGATGAAACAAAAAGTTAATTTTAGATAAGCCACAAGAGTCATGTTCAGTCGTAATCGCAATTTTTTACTATTATTAACTACAACGCATCAGTTGTAAAACCGAAAAAAAATTTTTGGGTTTTTTTTTTGCTCTAACAATTTAGAAGAATTTAAAGAGCTGACAATGGATAATATGTTTATTTTTGATTAAGAACAACATCTAAACAAACCAATTTTTCCTTTAAAAAAAACCAGTAATCATGGTTTTTTTAACCAGTGTAATATATGTTTTGTTTAAGTCATTTTAAATTTAAAAGGGAAAGGCCCAGGATTTGTAAATAAAATCGATTGACCGTTCCGCGCATGATTTTGGACCCAAGAGATGACTAGAGCCACGGCGCACGGACACATTTTTTCGCCCATAAAATCTCACTTTTGAACCGCGCATCTGATACCCTTTACCGGTCCATATTGAGGTAATGCCTGTGATCCAAAGAATTCAAATCAAAATCGTCCACGATTGACTTAATATTTAAAAAACAATATTTTCTCTTCTTTTTTCCGGGAAAAAATGCCCAAAAGAAATATTTTAGAGAAACCCCTTTTAGAGACACCTTGCATTTATAAACCTGTTTTAGCAAAAAAAACTTTATACAACTACATAAAATATATAAAATGTTATGGTTTGATGATTACTCCGTGATCTAAAGAATTCAAATCAAAATCATCTATGATAGAGTTAATTTTAAAAAAAAAATATTTTTCATTTTTCTTGGGAAAAAAAACCTTAAAAGGAAAAGGGGAAAATCCTTTTTTAGACAACCCTATATTTTTTATAAAATGTTTTTTTTAAAAATAATATTTTTACAACAACATAAAAAAATTCAAAATGCGCCGGTTTAATAATTACCTCGTGATTCAAAGAATTCAAATTAAAACCATCCACCATAGACTTAATATTTAAAAAACAATATTTCCTATTTTCCATGGAAAAAAAATGCCCAAAAGGAATATTATAGAGAAACCCATTTTAGAGACACCTTGTATATCTGTATAAACCTGTTTTAGCAAAAAAAAAATCCTTATACAACTACATAAAATATTTAAAATGTTATGGTTTAAAATCATCTACGATAGAGTTAATATTAAAAAAATATATTTTTTCCATTTTTTTTTTGGGAAAAAATTTTGGGGAAAAATAAAAAACCCTTTTTTAAAAAGCCAATATATCTTTAAACCGTTTTTTAAAAAAAAATTTTTTCATGAACATAAAAAATTTAAAAAGCGCCGGTTCAATTATTGCCTTGTGTTCCAAAGAATTCAAATCAAAACCATCCACATTGAGTTAATATTTTTAAAAAATATTTCCTCTTATTTTTCTCGAAAAAAAAAATCCCAAAAAGGGAAATTTTGAAAAAACCCCTTTTAAACACCTTTTTTAAACTGTTTAAACCTGTTTTAGCAAAAAAAATTTATAAAAAAAAAAAAATATTTAAAAGTCATGGTTTAATGTTACCTTATCTAAAAAAAATTTAAATCAAATCATCTACGATAGAGTTAATATTAAAAAAAAATATTTTTTTCCCTTTTTTTGGGGTAAAAATGCCCTAGGGAAATATAGAAAAAACCCTTTTTTGACAAAAAGTTTTTTGTATAAACTTGTTTTTACAAAAAAAAAATCTTTATACAACAACATAAAAAATTCAAAATGATCTGGTTCCATGATTACCCTGTGATCCAAAAAATTCAAATCAAAACCATCCACATAGAGTTAATAATTTTAAAAAAAAAATTTCCCATTTTTTCGGAAAAAAAGGCCCAAAAAAGGAATTTTTAGAAAAACCCCTTTTGAGACACCCCTTTATATCTTTTTAAAAACCCGTTTTTTAAAAAAAAATTTATACAACAACATAAAAAATTCAAAATGCGCCGGTTCAATGATTACCCGTGATCCCAAAAAAAATTTAAATCAAAATCATCCACTATAGAGTTAATATTTAAAAAAAAAATTTCCTCTTATTTTTCCCGGGGAAAAAGCCTAAAAAGGGGAAAATTATAAGTAAAAAAAAAAATCTTTCTTTTTCAAACTTTTCAATTTATATATAAAAAATTGAGTTTTTCCCCACCGAACGACTTAAAAAAAAAGTTCAATTTTTTTGGCTTTTTTAAAAACATTAAAGAGTTTTAAAAAAGGTAATTGATTTTGAGGATCTTTGGGGGGGCTTT
>JAHBCN010018308.1:0-17166 GCA_019359885.1 Listronotus oregonensis
GCCGGTAACTAAAAAGTGTTTAAAAAAGGATAAAAAGTAAAGAAATTTCATTATAGAGTGATAAGTGCAGCTCATGACACAAGTTCAGTACTAGCAAACAAAACAGGGTGTAAAATTTTAAAAAACTTTAATAAAAATTAGTACTTATTTTTAATTTTAACTATTTTTAAACTACAAAAAGATTTAAAACCTGATTTCAAGCCATAAGATAAACAAAAAGAAATGTGTCATTAAGGAACAGTAGTTTCATCAGTTTTTAGCCGTCTATTACTGTTAATAAATAAATGAATAAATACATACATAAATAAATACATAAGGATGGTAAAATCCTTTTGATCACTAAATATTAAATCATTTTTCTGAGGGCTTGTTACAAGTATCTTCAAAGTTGTTGTCTACATATTTTAAATTTAATTTCTTCCCCATCTATCCGAAAATGGCCTAAAAAAAAACCCGTCAAAATCAACCCGTTTACAGCTGGCGACATAGCACGCATTAGAAGAAAAATGAGTTCAACTGCGACTTCGATTATAAAAACCCCCAAAAGGTTTATCTATTTTGAGAAAAATTTTTTTAAATTTTCCCGGTTTTTCCCCAAAAGCTTTTGGTCGAAAATGTATGTCTTAAGTCGTTGCTTTTTATATATAAGGCAAAGTATTTATCAGTAAACCCTTTTAAAAAACAAGTAAAAGAATAATATTACGGAATTTTTAATTTTAAAAAAATTCTAGCAACGCCTCTAGGGAGCCCAAAGTTGAGGCTTACATACACGCCCCTTTCTTGGAGTTTAAATCTGGACGGGGCGCTTCTTGTTCCCGAAAATTTCGCCCCTTTTTACCTGAACTTTTTTTATGTACGGGGTGTTGCTTTCCCCAATGATATTGGGTTCAAATGGTTAAACTATAAGAGATACATCAATTCTTATTAAAACCCCCTATTACCTTTTTTTTTAAATAAATTAAACATGCAAACAGTAACTGAATTAAATTTAAACCAATCTTTATTGCAGCTATGGGGAGATTTTGACAAAAATTCAGCAGCGTCGATAAATTATTATACATTATGTTTCTTTAAAACATTGGTAAATTTATAAATGTATAAAATTTTTTTTTATTTCAGGCTTATTTTTTTTAAATTTAAAAAAAAAAAAAAAAAATTAAAAAATTACCCCCCTTGATTCTTGAGTAGAACTTTTTTTTCATTTATTTTAGCTCTATCCATTATAGCCGTGGATACAATTTAAATTTTTTAAAAGGGAAAAAAAATGAAATTGCAACCTTCAAAAAACTAAAAAAAATATGTAAATTGATCTAAAATTTCTTTTAAAATTTAAAGTAAAAGCAATCTTTAAAATTTCCCCCCGTTAGGGCACCCCTACCCCCCCAAAAAGTATTTCTCAGGTCCCGGTAAAGGGGGTTTAAAGGTGTAGGGAAACCCCCTTTGCTGGGCCCTTCGATCAAAAAATGCCCAGCCCAGTATGAAAATAACGTCGGGGTTGGCCCCGCCGATTTTGCGCAATAACAAAATTTTCCACGAAAAAATTTTTTTAAATGTTTGGGGTTTTCAAAACCTTTTAAATCCGGGGGGGTGTGTATTTAGGGGAAAAATTTTATTTAAAATAACCCTTTTAGGTTTGGGTTTTTTAAAGTAAACTATAATTTTGTGTTTATTGTTTGTCACTTATAATATCGTAACAAAATGACTAGAGGTCTGAGAATGAGTTTTGTCTTGCAAATCAAAGGGGGAACATCCCCGGGCCATTTTTTACTTTAGGTAAGTATTTCTTATATTTAAATTGGTTGCTTCTTATGAAAGAAACGTTGGGAAAACCCGAAAAATATTAATATATCAATTATAAATTATAGAAAAAGAAAATTTCATGGGAAATAGCAGTGAGAAAACTAAAGGGCAATTTAACTATCTTTTAGATGATTTCCACTATGTTTGTGTATTTTGTATTATTAAAAAAAAATAAATTTTTTTTTAGGAAATTTTATTTCAAATTTAAAAAATTTATTTTTCTTTTAAAGGATCAAAATTAAATTCTGGGCAGACCAGGCAAATTTTTAAAATATACAGGGCCCCCTAATTGAATAAAAGAAATACAATTTTATGTTAAAGTTCCTTTTTTCTTTTTCTGTATTTGTTTAAAAAGAAATTAGATTTTTTTGTTTCTTAAACTTACATTATCAACTTTTTAAACTCGACATACTTTGACACATAATATTTAACGGTTTTCTGTTACAATAGATACCTAGGTACCCAAGGGGTTTCTAAACATTTTTTAAACCCCTGTTTTTTTGTCTCATGAATGTTTTTTATAAATGAAAATTTTATGCCCCAAAAAAGAGTTATAAAAATTTTCACTTTTTAAATTCCCACAATCTTAGGATTAGATTAAACTCATTTAAATATCTTGCCTTCTTTTATCACAAACTTGGTGATAAGTAATTTTAAAATATCATACAATGTTTGAAATTTATTTTAAAAAAAAAAGGGGTTTTTATTTATTTACAAAGATTTTTGGTAAAAATACAAAACTCCCGAAAATATCGACCATTTAAATAGAAGGCTGTAAAATTGGGCCCTCTATTCTTTTCCTATTAAACAGATGATATAAAAAACCAATATAAACAATAATTTTAAATATTCTATGGTAGTATCGTTTAATAACCAACAATTTTGTGCAAAAAATAAAAAAAAAAATGAATGCTTGAATTTGACATTTGATGATGTCAACTTTATAGACAATCAAAAAAATTATGGAAGTCCCGGGTCTGACCCACTATTCATTGCGCAAACTCCCAAGGGAATCCTCGTTCCCGCTGCCCTGCACCCCGGACAATTTTGGTTTACAGTATTGGGCTTCCTTTTTTTCCTTTTTAAAATTCCTTTTGGGGGGGGGGATACTGGTATTTTTTTGTTCTATTTTTTATGTGAAAAACATAACGAGATAAACAAAGTGACACTCTTTACTTGTGGGATAAAAAATATATTTTTTGTAAATCATACGCAATTTATGTTCCTAAAAATTTTTATTATTTTTTAAATTTTTTCCAAAAAAGATATGGCCCCAATATTAAAAAAAAAATTTGCAAGCTTTTTTAATTGTAGGGGAAGATTTAAAAACCAAAAAAAAAAAATCTTTTAATAAAAAATAAGCAATTTATTAAAGGTGTCTGTTGGGCTTTTTAGAAAAAAAACCCCGTTTTTAAAGGGGCAGTCAAGTTAGTCATAATCTGT
The DNA here is from genome assembly GCA_019359885.1 of Listronotus oregonensis. Lineage (NCBI taxonomy): Eukaryota > Metazoa > Arthropoda > Insecta > Coleoptera > Curculionidae > Listronotus > Listronotus oregonensis. The sequence goes on from JAHBCN010018308.1 coordinate 3,244, forward strand.
TTTAAAAGTGATAAATTTAATTTTTAAAAACAATTGTTTGGGTATTAATAAAATTTTATATATTTTTTATAGTTTAGTCAAAATCTCTTTAAAAAGAAATTTAGCTGAGCACACATGAGGAAAAAAACACAATCCAAAAAAAAAAATATTAACGTGTACACTGAAAAATAAATATTTTCAGCAGAACGCGTTCGTCTCAATAGCAATTTTTAATTCGTTTAAAAAAATTTAAAAACAGTTTTTTAAAAATTAAAAAAACAATTTAATTGAACAAAAATTAAATTATTGATTTTTTTAAAAGGGAAAACCCGGTAAAAAATTGAAAATATATAGAAAAAAAAAATAATTTTATTATTTTCTGAATTTTGGTACAAATTATAAATAAGGTTAAATTTTTTTTTTTTATATCGACTTTTTTAGTTCTTAGATATAAAAAATTCTAAAAATGGTATTTCTTAATTTAAAAGTCATAAATATAACAAGTTGACCATTAAAAAAATTTTTTTTTAGCGTAAAACTACCAACAGCGCGTCCTTTAATTTTTTTTTATTGTTTATGTTATCCTTTTTGTCTTTTTTTTCCCTTTTTTAAAAATATGGAGGATAAAGGTTGGGGGCAATCTCTTTCTTTTGGCCCCAAAAAAAATGGCCCCAGAAACATTAAGTAAAGGCGCTGGTTAGGGCGGGTATGGTGTGAACCAATGAAATGTAGTCGGGTCAAAATAGTAGTGAAAATTCCTAAAAAAAAAGGTAAATAAAAACACCATTATATGGAAATCTGTGTGCAAATCAATGTAAAGTTTTTAAAAAAAGTAACTCAACCCCCAAAAAATTATGACCAACGAAATTCGCGTCAAAAAAAAACGGTGCAATTACTTGTCTTTCCCCCAACCCCTGCTCACAACGCCCTGAAACGCAAAATTAAAGGATTCGTTTTTTTAATTTTAAAGTTAAAAAATTTTGGGAAATTAACAAAAAATTTTTTTAATTTTTTTTTTTAGAAAAAAAGGATCTCTATTTTTTAATTCCTGGGAAATTTTTTCCGTAATTTAATTGTACGGGGGAACAAAAAAAGTAAGTTTCATGGGGGTTTTTTTATTATACATATGAAAAAAAAAGTAAACATTAAACTTCATTTTTTTCCCAGTGTGCAAGGCCAGTGATTTATCTATAGTAGTTTCTAAAGTAAGTAGAGCTATGAGTTTGTTAGATCAGGGGTCTCCAAACTTTCCAGCCTTAGGGCCATACTGATTGCTCCAGTAAGTTCCGAGGGCCAAAACCATATTATCATTGTTGCCGGTGGTAAGAAGTGAAATAGTCCACTGATGAAAAAAAAGTCCGAAAAAGTACACAACGTTTAAAAAAAGGCTGCAAATCGGACTAAAGTCCGCAAAACAGGCAACACTGCATATTATTAATTTTCCTGTCATTATCTGTAATTTCTAGATTAGTCGTAGAGTACGAGCCATGAGGAGTAACGTGACACGACATCTGGTGGACACAAGCGGAAATAGGTAGTACCTTCTATCGCTAACAGATGGCGCTAATAGCACGTACAGAATAATCTCGTTGGTTCGAGAAAGTTCTGGTGTCTTCCACTCACTTCTAGATGGCAGTAATTGGAATATATAAGAAGGCTAGTGGCGCAACCACAAGTCAGTTCCTATGACACTGTTGTTAAATAAAATATTGCATACCTTCTTAAAACGTGTTTGTGCGTGTTTAAGTTTAAGACATCTTTATAACAGTATTTTGATTTGAATTGTTGCTTTTCTGTGTGAATTAGTAGTATGGAAAGAAGCGAAAAATTGATAGCGAATGCAGAAAATTCAAAGATCAGTGGAACATTCAGTATTTCGTAATTGAGTCCAGTAACAAGGCGCTATGTTTGATTTGCAATGAAAGCATAGCCGTTCTCAAAGAATATAACATTAAACGTCATTATGAAACAAAACATTTTCAAAATTACTCCAAAATATACAGGAAGTTTGCGGACAGAAAATTCGAAGCTATGCAGCGCGGATTGAAATCGCAGCAATCTTCATTTACAAAACTCAAAACTGAACAAGAGGCTGCAACTCGTGCCAGCTTTGTGGCCTCTTGAAATTGCAAAACGTGGAAGACCATTCACCGATGGAGAAATGATCAAAAAATGCATAATTGCAGTAGCCGAAGAAATGTGCCCTGAAAAGGTAAATTTATTAAAAACTGTCAGTATGTCAGCAAACACTGTGGCTCGAAGGGTAGAAAACATCGCTGAAATATATCCTCTCAACTGTTCGACAAAAATGGACATTTTGAGTGGTTTCTTTGGCCTTGATGAGTCAACGGATGTGTCAGATGCTGCTCAGGTGCTGATTTATATTCGAGGAGTAGATAAAAGCTATGAAGTGGACGAAGAACTTCTTGATATGTATAGTATTCATGGCACAACTACTGGTACAGATATTTTTAAAGGAGTTGAAATGGCCATTAATCAAAAGAACCTTCGATGGAAAAACTTGAAATGTATTACAACTGATGGAGGCAAAAACATGAGTGGGAAAGATAAAGGAGTGGTCGCTCTTGTGTCAAAGGCTGTAGAAAATGACGGTGGTTCAAAACCATTAGTCTTACATTGTATCATTCATCAACAGTCTTTGTGCGGAAAATGTTTGGATATGTCTGACGTTCTGAAACCAGTCATATCAACTGTTAATTTTATCAGATCTTTTGGGCTGAATCACCGACAATTCCGACAATTTATTGAAGAGATTGGAGAAACTGACTTACCTTATCATACTGCCGTACGCTGGCTTAGTTGTGGGAAAGTCCTTCAGCGCTTTTTTGAGCAGTGATCGAAATTTTTTTGAATGAAAAGCATCGCCCTCTTACTGAATTACAAAACAACGCATGGCTGTGGAAGTTAGCATTCTATGTTGATTTGACAAAACATGTGAACAACTGAATTTGGGATTGCAAGGAAAAACCAGCATCTTCCTGATTTATACACTAATATCAAATCATTCCGGAAGAAATTAAGACTGTTTCAATCACAACTACGAAGTAAATGTTTTTCACATTTTAAAACATGTGAAATATTCAGCCACACTACTGAGACTGAGTTTCCTATCGATTTTGCAATCGAAACTTTGAGTGCTTTGAAGATAAATTTTGATACTCGTTTCTCGGACTTTGATGCCATTGCGAATCAAATTAAGATACATTGAAACCCTAGCCCCGGAACTTCAAATGGAAATGATTGATCTACAATGCAGTGATATAATTAAGAACAAATATCAAAACTCATCTTTGTTGGAATTTTATAAGAGTCTTCCACTGACACAATTTGATAATTTGCATAAATTTGCTCGTGGTCTGTTTTCTTTTTTTGGTACTACTTATTTGTGTGAGAAAACCTTCTCCAAAATGAAGTACACAAAAAATGTTTACAGATCGAAATTAACTGATGAGCATCTTAAATCTCTTTTAATAATTGGTACAAGTAAAATTAGTCCACAACTACAAACTATTGTAAGTGGAAAATCTCAATTACATAAATCTCATTAGTATTTCATATGTTATTATGTTTGTTATAAGTTATGTGATTATTTAAAATGTATAAAATGTTAGTTGGATTCATTTCAATAATTTGTTAGTTATTATTTACTGAAGTTAAATTTTCTGCATATTATACATGTCTTTACTCATTACAATTCTGTGTTTCTTTATCCAACTTATCACAAAAACAATAACAATAAGCCTACAAGAATGTTATGAGTTAGCGGAGTTGCCATGACCATATCAATGTAGATGTCATATTAATAATTATTCAACATAAAATTAGAATACTTCAGTAAACTAAATTTAATTAGCTATAAAAATTATTTGTTCTCTAAAAGGAGTTTTCAAGTATGCTAGCTCTCCGCGGGCCGGACAAAATATGCCGGGCCGGATGTGGCCCTCGGGCCGTAGTTGGAGACCCCTGTGTTAGATTATCGTATGCGTCAGAGTGAAGTTGCGACCCGTCTGGGATACATTCCCAAAGTGTAAACTTTTATCAGTATGTAAAGTAACCATGGTAATTGCTTTGTGGCTAAACTGGTCTACATCATGATATTTAAAGTGAAAATGGACATCGCATAGAAAAAATTGCATACTTATGAAACTATTAGAGTAAGAGACAAATTTCAAAAACTACCTAGATTAATTACTGGCCTTTCACCCTAGGGAAAAACTTAAGGTTGACTGGTATCACCCATTTCCCATATGTGAAATAAAAAACCTCCTGTGAGACATACCTCTATATTTTACAATTAGACTATGTAGTAAAAAAATGCCCCCCCCAAAAATAATTTAAAAGTAGATTGATCTAACTTTCATCTAAAAAAAAGTAATTAAAAATGGTCTGTTAGATTTCAAATTATTTAAATTTCAAATCACTGTTTAAAAAACGATATCCTAAATTTGGCGTTGCAGTGTATTTCGGGTATATTATCAAGTTCAAGTGTGGCTTGGTTATCAACTAGATCCAAAAGACTGGGGTCGGAAGTTGATCGACAATACATTGGAACTAATCCAGACTTTACCCCCACCTGCGCTGGAGAAACTCCTCAACACAATTTTTTCCAACTGTAAAAAGAGATGTAGTGCTAAATGCGACGGCAAAAAATTGGATTGTTTTGTTCTCTAGCATGTACTAGAAGTCACGGCCAATCGTGCTCCAATGATAAATCACCAACGGCACAGGATTCGAATGATATCAACGAGGAAACGTGATGCATCGCTTTTAAGGCAGTTTACTTGCCCACAGCAAAAAAGAAAGACGAATGAAAAGAAAAAAGAAAAAAAAAAAAAGCAGAAAGTAAATTAAAAAGGGGCGAATTTTAAATTTTCCCCGTTTTTTTAAAGTTACACCTTTTCATCATTTTTTAATTTTCTTTTTTTCCCCTTTTTTTATTATTCAATAGTTTTTCATTAAACAGGATTACCAATAGAAAACCGGGTTTTTAAAAAAAAGTTTAAGGCCCAAGGGGTGGTAAACACTTTTTATAAAACTTACCATTCTGCTGAAAAACGCGAAAAACCGTTTTGTGACCTTTGACCTTGAATAATTTTTTTTCCGGTACAGGATTGATGAGGACTTTTTAAATTTTACATATGAAAGTGTTTCGGATATTCCTATAATTTTTAGCTCTATGCGAATTTTTGTACCTTTGCATGTCTATATTGACCGGATTATTGACCGCAATATAATAGTGAAGTTTAAAAACACCAACGCCATCTTAATTCACTGCAATTTGGGGGTCATTTTTGTAACACAGAGATGGTGCTCCTTGTCTTTTACCCTCCATAACATATAGGAAAGAGTTTAACATGTATATAAAAGTTGGTGTGAGTATGTCTGCTACAATAATTATTTCGTAATATACCCATTATTACTGCGTTTTCTGCGTGTTCTTTTAAATCTGTTAATACCATAACCCTTAAATTAAAACTATGAATTAAAGATTTAAGGTTCTAACATGAATGTATAAGAGCACCTACTTCAATTTCATCCGGTTTAACTGCCACATATAAATTTAGACCAGCAATGGCCTTTTCTAATTCTTTTGCGGCAATTTTAACTCCTTGAGCTGCTTTAATCTCTTTGTACTCCACATAGGCGTTCTGAAAAATACAAAAATATATCTTAACAATTATCATTTTAGGGAAATACAAATACTAAATAAAAATTGTATTATTCATTTATTCAATTCACGGCATCAGTAATTTATCCTTAACTGACGTTTTTACCTTAACTCGTAGTTCTCTCATAGGTTGAGGCATTAAAAGTGACCTAATTTGTGTCACTATAGGCCCATCAGTACCGGCAACCAACATGGTTTCACCTTCCCTTAAAGTACCATTGACTAGAATAACATCGATTGTGGTACCTAACCCAGGAATAGCTTTGACCTATAAAAAAAAATTTTAAAATAATCATTACAAAAAAGAATGGTTTATTTTAAAGGGCGGGGGGGGTTCAAGTTATTTTAATTATTTTAGGCATTTATAAAATGGCGTCGACCTGCGTTGGAGCTAAACCTAGAGAGAAAATTTAAGTTCAACTTCTGCGCCGACGTTTGCTTAGCGCTCGTAGTAATTTTTAGTTCGCATAGATTAAGGTTGGTAGTACATTAAATGGCAATCAATAATCTTACCCTACTTCTAAAATATTAATTTGTCAATTTATAGTTTTTATAAATCGTTTAAATAAATTTTAATAAACACAAACCAAAGAATTTAAACATCAACAAGTATTTGACAGGTTTTAAAGTCAAATGTTAAGAATACCAACATAAAGTTTATAAATTGAACAATATAAAGTTTCTTGGTGAATCCCAGATCGTTGCTCTTGACATATCCAAAGCTTTCGAACAGGGCTGGCATGACGGGCTTCTTAACAAATTTCCTTCTTACGGTTTTCCACCCAAGCTTTGCTCTTGGCTCTCCAGTTTCCTTTCTAATCACCTATATCAGTTAGTGTAGATGGTCATTCTTCCAACTTCTACCAAATTAATGCTGGGGTGCCCCAGGGCTCAGTGCTGGCTCCCACGCTGTTTCTTCTACACATTAACGATCTTCTCTCTTCCACAATCAATCCCATTCATAGTTTTGCTGACAATAGTACCCTCCACTCTAGTATTCAATTTCTTAAGCCACCATGTAATTCTGATTTGGAAAACAAGAGCAGATCAATGCAGATATCTTTTTCACAAGACCTCAAACTTATCTTTGATGGGGGCGCCAAAAATTTTGTTAAGTTTAATGCCTTTATACACATTCATGTTCGCTGTCGCGAAAAAGGAAAAAAAGTCTGCAGAACAAAGAGTCGTTTAATCTTGTCGGCGTTACTTTTGAGAATGGCCTCAACTGGCACAAGCATATTACATCCATAGCCTCGACAGCTTCACAAAAGCTTGGATTCCTCTTTCGAGTCAGAAAGTATTTCTCTTCTTCCAATCTGTATACTCTGTATGTATCCCAAATCAGACCCTCTTTAGAATATTGTTCTTATGTCTGGGGAATGGCGTCCCCTTCAACACTTAGCATTCTGGACTCCATTCAAAGAAGAGCTGTTCGTCTTATTTATGATCCCACGCTTACTCTTCTTGCCCACCGTCAAGCTGTAGGGGATCTGCCGCTCTTCTATAGATATTTTCAGGGCTTCTGCTCAGAGGAGGAAAGGAGTTGCGAGTATAATTCCTTCTTTGACAGCTCCCAGCAAAGCAACATGTAGTGCAAGTGCAACTTTTATGCATCCTTTTACAGTTCAGTTAGAGAGGTCCTGAACTCCCCACTTTCTTCGTTTCTTCATTCCTAGAGTGTCAAGACTATGGAACCTGCTGCCCGCAGAGGTTTTTCCTTCTCCTCCCAATCCCCAAATATTTAAGTTCCGTGTAAACAAACTCCCTCTCACCACACTTAAGACATCCATGGTACGTTAGTACTTAGGCATTTGCCTTCGTGGACTGTCTCAAGATAAAAAAAAACAATATAAAGGACAGCACCGACTTCAACGCCGATGTGGGCGCCTACGCTAACGACAAGTTTATAAATCCAAAGTAACTTTTTAATAACATCTTTTTAAAAACTAAATAATATTTTTACCTCAAGGACGGTAGCTTGCAACTCATCGGAGTACATAAGGCGCTTGGGCAGTTTTGTTTGACAATAGTCCACAATTAAAGCTAAAAGGTTGCCCATTCCCTCGCCAGTTATTGCGCTGGTCGGTACCAGGGAAATGTAACTACGAGGATCAGGGTTCTCGTGGAATAAGGCCGCATTTAGACCTACAAAATTTAAGTTTTATGATAATTTACGTATATATTTAGCACGCCCAATAATAGTCTAAGATCCGGCAGCCTAATTGCTAAGCTTATCTGATTTTTAAATGAAAATACAGTTTTAAAAAAAATATATAAACGGTTCCTATTTATTGCCGCAAATATACAGGGTGTAAAAAGGAAATTGCTTACGATTTTAATGGTGATAGTGGAGCTCAAAACAAATCAAAAAGTTTATATGACATATGTGTCAAAACTTGACAGATTTTTGTCCAAACGATATTAAAGTTACAAACTTTGGAAGCAATTATTTCTGAAAACCTTAACAATTGGAAAATTTCGCCTTAATCGCTTATCAGTAGATTCATTTGCTAATAAAATAGACTGAAGTTTAAATGTTTCAATCTTACAATAAAAAAATAATAATAATTTTCCCCCAGTTAAACATTTAAAAAATAATTGGCAACAGCGCTAACCAAAAGACGCCTTTTCGTAGAGTAGTACTAGTTGTACAGAGTTATTCTATTTTAAAGTAAGCAGGACTTTATTTTTGAACTTCCTGTACTTTTTAAAAACGAATATAGCCATTTCCTGTGTTTTTTTTGTAGAATTTAATAATCTAATCAGAAAAACATTTAAACCCAAAACAAAAGCGGTGACGTATTTTTTAAATGGAATACTTTGTAGATTTTTATATTAATAGATAGATATTTTCCGAGGAATTCGGTGATAAAGGGGTTTGGGTTTATTTCCTGCGGTTGTGCTGCAATTGTCTAAAAACTGCATGATACTATAAGGATAGTTCCACCTGAAAAAACCTGGCTGCCACAGGTTACAGGTGCTTATTTGTCTAAGTCAAGAATTTTAAAAAAACGTTTATTACTTTTTGGATTAGTCTTATAATTAAGTTTTCATCAGAAGAACGGCTTAAAATTATATTATATACTAAAAATGATATGATATATCTATTTCTAAACCAAGCAGCAACCGAGAAATAAAAAAGTGCTGTTATAAAACATAATAATTTGTGTTCTTAAAATGGATATTCAACCTAATTTCGTGGAAAGTACAATTATTTTTTTAAATTTCAAATGAAAACCAAACAATCATTTATTGTTTTTTACTTAAATTTAATTCCAAAATAAATATTAAAATAAATTGCAATAAGTAATTTTCATTACTTTTATGTAAATAAACTCCTCTTCAATCACACTTTTTTGTAAAACCTCCCAAAAACTTTCGACGTTCTACTCGCTGCGATAAAGACGCGCGGTGTTTTTAAACTTTTTAATTTTTTAAACTTTGAAAAGTCATATTTCGAAAACAATTAACTTTTGACCCACGTGTTTTTAGCTTTTTTGACTTGTTTTGAGCTCCACTATCGCCCATTAAAATCGTGAGAATCATACTTTTTACACCTTGTATATTTTTAACGATTTCATTCGTGTATTTTCAAGATATTTTCTTTTTCTACACAAAATTATTAAAGACACACGCAAGCAGGTGACGCCACAGTATAGCATCTGCAACTGATTTTAAAACTATTGCATATACCTAAGTTCGCACTGTGCTTAAGTAGCCAGTCTATCCAGGCTGCTAAATTGTGTTTCTGCCTGATGAAGGCTGATGAGGTGTGGTTATGTCTCGTTTGCATGTGCCTATAACACCTTAGTCCAATCATTATAGATTTTTTTTGTAATTAATGTTAACAGATATCTAACTGCGCCATGACTTCCAGAATAACCTTTAAATTAGTAAAATCAAAAATCCAACCAATTTTTTTCAGGTAATTTTTTAAACAATATTATCAAAAAAAGGGCCTTTTTTTTTTTTTTTTTTAATATAACAAAAAGTACTGGCTATATCACTTTACTTATAAAAGACCGTTTGTAGAGAATTCAAAAACCTACAAAATGGTTTTTGAAAAATCCCGATCTGACCATTTTTCACCGAGAAAAGCCGGAAAACGCTTAAAACAGACCTTTTTTTCAAAAATTCGTATCTCCTTTAATTTTTAATATTAAGGGCTGATTTTTTGGAAATAATAGTCAATAACATATATTTCAAAAGATAATAATTGTCGCATTAATAGTTTTTATTCAATCGCACTATAAACAAATTAGGGCCTTATCTTGCAAGTGCCGTGAATTTTTAAAACGGCTTTTTAAGTTGAGATAAAAGCTACAAGTTGTATATCTCACATTTTCATATAACATTGTTAAAAATGCTTGTGAACCTAGCGCGTCGATGCACGCAGCCCGTCTCTCGCTTCCCCTTCGCTGCTAGGTGCCCCTCCACGGTCGACTCAGTACGTCTCGGTCCCGAATTTTCGCTCGACGCGCTAGGTTCACAAGCATTTTTAACAATGTTCTCAAAACTTATATGAAAATGTGAGATATACAATTTGTACTTTTAATCTCAAATAAAAACTATTAATGGAACAATTTTCATCTCTTGGCAGCTCAAAGTACATGTTATTGACTATCATTTCCAAAAAAAAAACAGCCCTTAATATTGGAAATTAACTAAGATACGAATTTTTGAAAAAAGGTCTGTTTTAAGCGTTTTCCGGCTTTTCTCACTGAAAAACGTTCAGATCGGGATTTTTCAAAAAACATTTTTCTAGGTTTTTGAATTCTCTACAAACGGTTTTTTGTGAGTAAAGTGATATAGCCAGTACTTTTTGTTATATTTAAAAAAATAATAAAAAAAGCCCCTTGCAGCCATTATTACCTAGACAATGAACCTTTGTGTAGAGAAAAAAATAGCTTTAATATACAAATCATTACAATGTGCAACAAATATACAAATTTTACAGAGAAGTACCTGTCTGCTGTGAAGTTACCTTCGACAATCCATTTATTAAGAGGCTTTTCATATCTCTCCTTTAAGTATTATATTTTATCTCAATATCAAATGAAATGTTAACAAAAATAAGTGACACATCTTTAGTTAAATAAACTTGCAGGCCATATTGTTGGATAATCGAGCAGAAATGTCCATGAAAATTATATTTTGACAGAAAAAAACAGACGGACATAGATATCACGCTGCCGGATATTAGCCTCCAAAAGTAACTTTTAAAAATTCAGCGGTCGTCCCCCTTTATTTTTCTCATTAAAAAAGAACAATACCAAATTTAACTTTTAATGGATAGGTTCAAATAAACTACCTTTTACTGCTAAGCAATATCTTAATGGTTATAAACCTTAGTTTCTTTTATAAATAGACTCAGTAAAGTATCCATTACTTCAAACTTAAATAATTGTTTTTTATTATTATTATATGATATACCTTGTTCAGCAAATTGTAATATCACAGCCTTGGTTCTCTGCTCAAATTCCAATTGAGTATTTGAGGCTTGAGCTTTTAGAACGTCTCTGATGTCCTTACGATTTATTGTTTGCCAGTCGTATAACCTGTCAAACAACACAAAAATATTAGTTTTCTTTATAAAATTGTTGTTCAGTACAGACCTCACTCATTTCATTTAAGTTATCTTTCGTATACACTTAATTTTTGCCTAAAATCTATGTCGACAGTGCACAAACACCGACCTTTTAAAATGCAGGTCAAAGAACGTGTGATTTAGTTATTTATTGATAAAAGTCAATGCCTAAAAAGGTACTTCTTCTTATGGTGTCTAATTTGTAGGAGATAGTGCTCAAAAAATGTGGCTTTATACTGATTTTTTAAACACATACTTTTAGATTTTTTCTTATTAAAACATACTTGCAAGCCTGTCAGTTTCTTCAGAAGTGTCATACGATTTTGAAATAGAGTTTTAGAAATAAACAACTTTAATAATTTAAATGGAAAACACTGCCTTTAGCCTTATCTTTAATTTTACAACTTATTTCTAAATCTTTTGTGTTAATTATATTTTATCTCTAATACTTATAGTTTTTGAGATATTAATGGTGAAATGCTAGGCTGTCTTAAAAAAAGCGAAGAAAAATTACACATATTTTTAAATTAATCCAAGGGGGTATATGACATATGTGTCAAAAATTGACAGATTTTTGTCTAAATAATAAAAAAGTTACAAACTTTAAAATCAGTTCTTTCTAAAAACCTTAACAATCGGAAAGTTTCGTCTTAATCGCTTATGAGTAGATTTATTTGCTAATAAAATGGACTAAGTTTTAAATGTTTTAATCTAAAAAAAAATAATAATAATTTTCCCCCAGTTAAACATTTAAAAAACACACACATATTTAAGACTAACCATAGATCAAAATAAATGTTCAAAATCTTGACCATTTACTTGTCGACACAAAGAAACTCGCACCTCAAATTCCCGGAGCACATTTTCCATTTGCATAAGGGAAATTAAGTTGTGGCTTTGTTTTAAACATGTGTTGTTTAATGTGGCCCGAATAAAAAAATCCAAAGGGATTAGGTCTGATGACCTTGCTGGCCTTCTAACAGGGCTATTGGTACCCATTCAGCAGTTTTGAAAGGTCCTGTTTAAATTTTGCTATTCTAACACTATTCGTACGGGAGCAATCCTGTTGGAAAAAGACTTGAAGCATTCCTCTGGAAGATTATTAATGATATTTTGTTTTTAACCTTGTAAGAAATTAAGATACTGAACAGATTTTTTTATTGGGGCCAAGGTAAACAGCACCTGTTTAAAACAAAACCACAAAACCACAAAACATCAAAGACCTTAGAAATAAATATAACAGATATAAACTCTATTACTCCTATGCAAGTGGAAAATCTGATACGGGAATTTGAAAAACGGGTTCAACAAGTAAATGGACGTTTTGAACATTTGATCCATGGTTAGTGTTAAAAATTTATAATAAGACCATCTTGGATTAATTTAAAAATTTGTATAATTTTTTTCTTCGCTATTTTCAAGGCAGGCTAGCATTTCAATATTAATATCTCAAAAACTATTAGGTTTAGAGATAGGATATGATCAGCGAAAAAGATTGAAAAGTTAGTGTTAAAATTAAATTTAAGGCTTAAGTTAGTGTTTTCCATTTAAATTATTAAATTTGTTCATTTGCAAAAGTCAGTTTCTGTGGAACTGGAAGTTCTATTTTTATGGTATTAGAAAATAAAGTCCAATAAATTGTTTTAATAAATTGTCATTTCTGAAGTCGAGAATATGGGAGTGGGTAATTAGACTTGTAATTACTAAGAGAAATAGAAGAAGTTAGGTAAAAAAGAATTTAAGAAAATTCTTTCCCTTATGGGGTAAAATGAGGGGCAAAAGTTTATATAAAATTTCACCTTAGAAGTATAAAAATTGATATGTAGGCTATTGATCATGATTAAAAAATGATAGTATTTTAATAATTTTTTTAAAGTAATTTTACTTACCTATCGATTTTATTAAGTGCCACAATAAACGGACATTTCTTTTGCTTCAGTAAATTAATGGATTCGAGCGTTTGTGGTTCCAGCCCGTGCATAATATCAACGACTAAAATCGAAATGTCGCATAATGAGGAGCCTCTATTTCGAAGATTTGAGAAAGATTCGTGACCAGGCGTGTCGATAATCAGAAGTCCGGGTATTCGTAAATCCATATCTGCAGCCTGTAAAAATTAACTTTTATAATACTTTTTTAAAAAATAATCATGTTAGAAGTTCCTTTAAAGTTATAGAAAATTCCATCTCTCAGTGTGCTTACGATGAAAAAATATTCCCGTGTAAGTGGGGGGTTTTCGCTGTTTCTAAATTCTTTAAATTAGTAGTTAATTTGATTATTTAATTTTTATTATTAATACCATTACTACAACAGGTAGGGAAAAATTTGCATAACTACTTAACAACACAATTATTGGACTTAACTGAAGCCTGTCACAGATATTTAATTTTATTTTTTTATTTTTTTACTTTAAATAATATACGGGATGCCCCATTTATAAATTTACATTCTTAAAATAAGATAACAGTTATAACTATTTAGCAATAATAAATGAACTAAGTCTATGTCCCAGCAAAATAACATCACCACCTGAAATGTAAAATACTGCTACGGTATCTAACAAATGAGCCTCCGAAGGGATCAATCTCAGGGTGAGCATTCAGTAGCGCAGGGCCACGGTCGAGAGGAGAATGACTCCCATAATTAGTTCTATGGACAGGCATAGAGA
>JAHBCN010018309.1:0-17328 GCA_019359885.1 Listronotus oregonensis
TTATTATTATTATTATTATTATTATTATTATTATTATTATTATTATTATTATTATTATTATTATTTTAAAAAGTACTTAACCTTAAAAAAAAAAAAAGAAATCCTAAAAAATTTTTAAATGAAGATTTTTTTTGTCTAGTATTAAAAAAAATTAAATACCTTTTTTTAAGGAAAAATTTTTTTTTTTTTGAAAGGAAAAATAATGGACGTTTAGGATCAACAAAACTTTTAAAAATATATATATGTTTATATTTAAGTTTAAAAAAACCCTTTTTTTTTGTTGCAGGTGGTTTATAAGTAACCAAAAATTAAAACACAATAAGATGAAGATTTGCCAAACAGCATCTGCTACGTCGGGGCATCAATTAAATTGCTCAATCTCGACTAACCCCTTAAAAGTATATTTGACACCAAAAAATTTTAAACCCCAAAGTTATTTGCATCATTTTTATCACCTTTTTTTTGGGAAATTTGAGGGATTGTACAACTTAAGGCTTTTAAAGTAGTTTTTTTTAAATTTCTCCGTAGAATCAAAGCGTTAACAAAAGTCAGCCAGATTTTATTTTTTAAAAAAATATTAAAACTGCAAAGACCCAATTTAGAAAAAAATAAAGAATCAATAATCCATAATTTACCTTTTTATTTTTTTTTCAATAACATATTGTTCCGTGACACCCCGTAAAAAACCGGCTTCGGTTTTTACACCTTTTTTTTGGAAATCAGGTTAACAAACGTTTCTATGGTACCGATTTAACGAAAACTAAATGCAACCCTTTAACCCCTTAATTCCAACTTCTACTCGCTGTGAAAGGCAGAAATAAACTGGCCCGTGCGGACTTCCTTCGCGCTTTATATAGTAATGTGGAAAAGAATGGAAAAGTCTAGAATTAGCTGGAAGAATTATTTTACTACAGAATGCAAGAAGAAAAGTGTAAAATAGATGTCTCCAGCGCCCCCAGGATAATCCGCAATGGCCGCCGAAAAAGGGAAAAGCTAAGGTAATTTATTTCAAATAAATTATTAACCTAAATAAAATAATTGTAACCTTTTACAATTCTATTAACTAAACAACTATTTTTAAAGTCCGCAACAATATTTAATAGAAAATTAAGGTTAACTTGCCAGTACTTTTGTAGTTACAGAAATGTTATACAAAGAAATAGATGGTAACGTATACTTTGGCTCCTTATCATTGCATGCTTTATATGATACTTAGTTCTTGTAAAAATAATTCACTTATTATCGTCCATTATTTTATAAAATAATAACATTTGTTTTACTAAGAAAATCAAATTTTTAAACTCAGTACAAGGATTCGCACTAAAGGCCCCCACAGACCTGGTTCTTTTAAAGCTGTTTTAATCGTGGCGATTACCATTGCCAGTTTGTGGACAAAAACCGAACATAACAAAGTCGGTGAAAATTTCTGGCCGCGCTTGAAATTTTAAGGGCCCCACAGATTATCGTTCTTTTTATCCTTCTTAGTCGCCTATTAATACTGCTTACTCGGACGACTAAAACTTTTATTTCCCTACACTTAATTTAATTTTAAACCGTCTTAATCGCCGAAAGCACTTAATTTAATTTTTAACCGCCTTAATCGCCGAAAGCTGCAGTCGTACACCAAAAACATAAATGATGCGTGTTTATTTGTTACAAAAATGACGATTAAAGACGTTTCGCACACACACTTCATTTTTAAATAAAGACGGACGAATCGACGATTAAGATTTCAAGCGCTGCCAGAAATTTTCACGGACGGTGTTATGTTCGGTTTTGGCCCACAAACTGGCAATGTTAATCGAGGCCTGATTAAAATTGCTTAAAAAGAACGAGGTCTGTGGGGCCCTTAAGACTGCAGCTTTCGGCTATAAGACGGTTTAAAATTAAATTAAGTGTGGAGAAATAAAAGTTTTAATCGTCCGAATAAGCAGTCTTAATCGGCGATTAAGAAGGTTAAAATGAACGATAGTCTGTGGGGGCCCTTAACAGTACAAAGTAAGCTTGTTATACCAGGTATTTCTTAGAGGTGGTTTCCCTTTGTGACATGTTTATTTTTTTAAATAAATAATGAAATTTGGCATGTTACACGAAAGCTCGACATAGACCTGCAGTGTTTAATCTATTCACTTATTTGGTATCACTTCTTGTTTGATCGGAAATGACTGGTACATTCAAATTTTTAATAGCATCACCCGTATACAGGGTTTTTTTCTAATTAAATGTCAATATTTAACGGGGGTTATTAGTAGGTTCATTTTAAGAAGAAAACTTCATATGAACGTATGTCCTAAACGTCTTAACTTTTGAGATACAGGGTGTTAACATTTTCAAAAATAATTCATTTATTATTAATATCTGTAATACCACTTTAGATATTTTAACGAAATTTGGCATACATGTACTATGTATCAAGAGGCATTTTTAATGTAACACATTATTTTTATGTTCACTAGTGACGTTCGTACGGAATTTGACCTGCCTATTTTGGCAGACATTGATGGTCCGCCCTTGATTACTCTTAAAATAAAAATTATTTTTGAAATCCCCAATCTTTTCTAAGCAAAGTTAATCATTTGATTTTTTCATTTCAAGGCACGGTTTTCGCTTAAAAAAATAAAAACCGTTTCTCGGCATGATCATAACAATATCGGTAAACAATATTACAAAAAAACGTGCGTCGGGCTAAAAAAAAATCAAGAATGGAAATTTATCTCTGAATTTTTGTAGTCCGACGCACGGTCTTTACCTAGAAAAATTAAATCTAGATATTTGGCTGCATGGTAATATTGTTTACCGATATTGTTATGATTTATGATCATGCAGGGAAACGTTTTTTTTAAACAAAAATCGTGCATCGGATTGAAAAAAATTAAGTAATCAACTTTGTTTGAAAATGATTGGGGATTTTAAAATCAGTTTTTATTTTAAGAGAAATCAGTGGCGTACTATCAATGTCTGCCAAAATAGGCAGGTCAAAGTCCGTACGAACGCCACTGGTAAAAATTAAAAAAAATTAGTACATTAAAAAAGGCCTCTTGATGCATAATACATGCATGCAGAATTTCATTAAAATATCCAAAGTGGTATAACATATATTAATAATAAATGATTTATTTTTCGAGCCCTTAAATATTGACATTCAATTAAAAAACACGTTAGGATATAAGATATAACATTCTGAATACAGTGACGCTAATGTAATTTTTTGGCACTTGTGCTTCAAAATACTGATATTCCAGATTCCTTTTTTTTTATTATTTTTTTAACCGTTTTTTTTTATTATTGAACTCGAAACACTAAATTTTTGAAAGAAACTCTTTTTTACGACTTAAAATAAAATAATAAATTTGAATCTTTTATAATCCTACACAACGGTGTATTTTGTAACACATGCTATTAAATTACATTATAAGCAAAAACAAATTGAACCTTTTCCAGATATACTTTAGACCACAACAGCTGTACTTTAGCAACCAAAATGTATTTGAATTTGGAAAATTACGATTAACACTGGTTAAATTAAAATGTGTTTCAGATCGGCGGTTGCTGAATTACAGTTGTTACTGACTGAATTACAATTGATATAGGTGTAAAGTTTTTTATTTCAATGACAACTACACCTAATCTTAAAAGTTAAATTTTCTTACTAAATGCGGCTGTTGGATATCTTACATGAAGGCGTTTTTCAAAAATCCGCATAATATGAAAAATTTTTAATATATCAAATTTAAATAAAACTTAAGTTTGACAGTGGTTTGTGCTTCTATCTCGATGAAAAATCATAGAGACTCCTGTGCTCTAATAGTACCTGTTATATATTAAATTATTAATGTGTCAAAAGTGACACTTTTAGGAATTAAAAAAAAAACTTATAAAAAAGTGGTTGCCAATGCAGTTTTTTGTCCATGTATAAAGTCTGACTCTACTACAAGGTTGATTTTTTATTATTTATTTTTGACAACTTGAAAAAATAGTACACTTTCATTTGTTAACGTTTTTTTTTAAATACTTACTTTCCCATAGTATCTTTATCATATGTTTGTTTTTTTACTTTGTTTTTAAATGAGGACTGAAAAAAATTTTTAACAACAATAAGTGATGCATAAATAAAATAACTTTTTAATTTTACAAATAAACACCATTATTATATTGTTTTATATAGTAAACATGTTTACTAACTCTAGAACTATTTATAACAATATTATAATGATGTTTGTTTGTACAAATGACCAAGTTGTTTTAACTTTGCGGACTTTATGGTAAAATGTCTCAGTTCTTATTTTGATATTCCAAAAAACAAACTAAGGAGGGCGAAAATTCAAATAAAAATATTATTAGGAAGTTAATAATTTTATTTATATACAATTTAATATAGGGGAGCTAAAATAGATTTTTAAAAGTGAAATAAATTAGGTGGCACATGGACATAGAAGTGCACTAAAAAACTTTTTTTTAAGTATTGAATGCCATTTTTGACACAGTCTCGCGAGTCTGCAGGAATTAGAAGCACTACCTAATTCCAGTCCAAATTGTATTTAAAAGTTATAAAAAAAGTCCCATGGACTTTTTGAAAAACGCTGTATATAATTTATTTTTTAAATAACATTGTTAATAATTTTGTCAAGAAAAAGTTATTGCGGTAAAAAATATTTTATGTCTATTAAAAAAATAAAGTATTATAAATTCCTTACATTAAAAACCTAAATACATAAATATATTGCTTCTAATGACAGTTAAAAAAAATTGAGAAAAATACTAAAATTAGGAAGGAATAAAACGTACTTCGTTTGCTAAGTACCCCAGGCCAATTTCCGGCCTGACGCAAGCAGTGTGTATATTACACGAAATGCTTAAGCGTGTTTCCCCTCTTTAACTTCGTTATCGTTTCATAAAAAAGTGTGAAATTTGGTGTGTAAACTCACTTAAAAACTAGTAACCTGTAAAAAAAATGAGAAAGTTATGTCAAGTGGTTTCTGAAATATTCGATTTTGAAAATAGCCCATTTGACTACTGTCTGACTGACAGACTGACTCACTCACTGACTTGTTAAAATTATGCGTTATTAATTTTTTTCTAACAAAAAAAAACAATCTGACAAAAACTTTACAAGTCCTATATTGCTACTTTAAAAATTCTAACAATACCTATTTTTTAAAATATTTCTTGTGTATAATTCGTTTTTAAAAAACTATTTTTTTTTCACAAAAAAACCTATTACTTTACTTTTTATTCCATTAAGTCAAAATCGTTTAAAAAACAAATTTACGTATGTATATTACTCAGCAAAATATTTAGGTCAGAGAATATATCCCGTAGGTAAAAACCAATTTTTGACGATATTTTGCATGATCAGGTTTTAAGTTATGGCGGATTCTTTGATTACCTTAATATTTATTGAATATTTTTTACTTTTTATTTATTACATTGTTTTGCTTTCTAACTTAAGTCCAAGGGCTAAACCATAAATTATGTTATATAATTAAATTACCCGTTTTATACAATGCCAAGATACTCGTATACATTATCAATCTTGTAATGTTTACATTTTTCATTTGTGGTAAAATCTTATGATTATTAACAATAGCACCCTCCAAATGTAGTATTTGTTCTTTAATATTCGTCTATTTTATATAAATGTAAAAATTAAATATTATTATTGCCTCTATAAAAAATCCAAACCAGATTATTTGTCCCATGTTTTACATAAAGTAAAAAGTCTTATGAGTTTTTATATCACTGCTCTACACATATCTAAGGCTTCTGACCAGTTCGCGTAGGTGGCGCTCCTTTACAATTTTTCTTATTATAACACCCTGTATATGGCGAATAATTTCTATTTTATTTTAGCACTTTGATCAAAAAAAGCCCACAAATACTTATTAACAATCGCTGGTAAACTAGTAATTCTTAAACTTGACTGACCCTTACTAAAATATTTCGGTTTTCTTATGATTTCCAATAGTTAGCGCTAGGCTCATATTTGTCATCCATTATTAGCATACCAACGATATTACATATTGCGGCTTTGTTTTGATATTGTATGATAAGGTTTGAAATAGGGATATCCTATTTGGTTAGAACTATTATATCTAAGAATTGTAAAGTAGCACTAACAAAAGCCACATAATTAAACAAATATTTTTTAATGTGTATTGTTTCTAAACATAACCATAATGTCATTTTTAATTTCTAAAATAAGTCTAAAAGGCGTTTGGTATAAAAATCATTTTACAAAATTATTTATATTCTTACTTTTAGTCTTCCTTTCCTACTCTGCCCTGCTCTGAACTTGATAACAAACAGACTTCGTATGTAACTTAACTCTATCGCTTCCAAAAATATCTCCTACTTTGCAGCCTGTCCATCACTATAAGCAGTTTTGTGAAAAAACATATTTCTGAACTCGAAAAGCTTACTAATATGTTTATTCTAAAATATTTTTGGGTTGAAATAGAGAATACATTGAGAGTTACGCAACTGGATCAGCAAGTATTTTTTATTTCTCAAAAAGCGCCTTTTTGATGTTGATCCGCTTTGTTGTGGTTAACGTACACGTATAGGGTCTTTGATTATATTTACGTGGCTTCTGAGGCCTTTTTTTGAAGACAGAAAAACATGTTTTATATAAAAATTGTAGGATTTTTTCCATATTATCTTTTGAAATTATCAGTAAAAAAATATCGCAAAAAAAAAAGTATAAACTTCAACTTTTTAGATGAAACACCCTGTATATTAGCGCTACAACAAAAATTCTTTTCTTCTGATTTTAAATATATATATATATATATATATATATATATATATATATATATATATATATATATATATATATATATATATAATATAATTTAAATATTTTTATTTTTAAAAAAATTTTTAAAAAGTTATAAATTTTTAATAAAACAAACAATTTATATTAGTAAAAAACCATAAACTAAAAGTTATTTCTATTGGTAGGATTTTTCACCAAAATTTATTTTTTGATTAAAACCTGCTAAAGTAAGGAAGATTGTGTGAATAAATTTTATTTAAAACTTTGGACCGCGGAAAACCAAAATCTTTTAATATACTTATTTGATTTTTTTAAAAATTTAAAATAAATTTATAAGGATAAAATTTGTAAAATTTTAAGGTTAAATCAATTTTATAATCTGTTTTATTAAGTTCTCTTTCTAAAATTATTAAAAGAAGTTAGTGCCAGTCCAAGAGAAAAAGTATAACAATTATCCTGAAAAAAAAACGTGGATCCAAAACTTTGTTTTCATTTCGTGCTGCAGTTCTTTTCTTTATTTTAAAGCTTTTTCGTTTAATAAACTTTCTTACTATGCATTTAATAGTATCTATAGATGGTACCCGTTGTTGAGGATATAATAAGTAATATTCCCTTTGCACTGTCGTCACATTATTATTGTTACCATAAAAAGACGCATAATAGCAATTTTTTGTTCTTTTGAATAGCCCATCTACAAAAAAGCAATACAAACTACTTTTAATATTTAAAATGATAAATTTAAACTTTTTACAATATAAATACGTCAAGTTTATTAAGACAATTTTATTGTTTTCATAGCTTTCTTGATACTAATATGATTTTTTTTTCAATTTATCTATATTTTAAGCTTAAATATCTCAAAAATGGTTCATCCAAATATCATCAATGTAGATATATTTGAAATCATAAAAAAAATTGTAGCGCATAATATACAGGGTATTCCATTTAAAAAAGTTGCCTATATTTTTTCATTTTTTTATTGTGATATTTTTTTACTGATAATTTCAAAAGATAATATGGAAAAAATCCTACAATTTTTAAATAAAACATTTTTTTCTGTCTTCAAAAATAAAGGCTCCAGAAGCCACGTAAATATAATCAAAGACCCTGTACATGCCCTAAGGAACGGCACGGATAAAAACACTTATTAAAATATTTTTTTTATTTTTTAGACCATTTAAAAACGTGTAGAAATGTCAAAAAATAAATATCCTTTGAAAAGTTCTTAAAATAAATACTAGTGTTAGCCCCATATTTTATTCTATTATAGTTTTGAGTAAAATCGGTTTGAAAAATAATAACCTTAAATCGTTTAAGAATTTTTGCCAAAATTAGTATGTATGTTTTCAGAGTGTGCTGATATACTAGTTCTTACAATAGCCATGGGGTCCATTTCACCATACTTACCTGGCTGCACCCTTTATTTTAACTAATATCAACTAAATTTTTTTGGCCATTGTATCCTCATATTTTAAGGGTTAAATTCGAAATCATACCGTAGTTATAAGGACTTTGGTTTTATCAATTTTAAGACTCCTTTAAACCAAATATACCCACTACAAGCTTCGAGAAATGCACCTTATGTTACTAAAATATATCTTTTCAATTACATTTTAACGGGTTACAACTCTCGATGATTAATGCGTAAATTTAGCTACATTTGGTATGCCACGTCTACAAAGAATGATATATCGTTTCATATAGCCTATTTTATTATTACTAGGTCACAGGACATACTTTCGCAATTTTAAAAATTCGGCTTTTGTCGATGATTTATGAGACTTTTTAGCGGATAAAATTTGTTTTATCTACTTTAGTAAGGTAATATATTAACTAACTAGATATAAAATAAAGAGTATGAGGCAACACATATTGTAACAAGTTCAGATAGAAAACATATGTCTTATAGAAGCTGTTTCAAAAATGCTTTGAAAATTTTGAAAGCGTAAATCTACAAAAGTTAAGGTCTAGAAACGTTTTAGGAAGCAGGGGTGAAAACATTATATTTTTGGGGGCAGCTCACATAAAATTCTGAATGTAGTTTTTCTATACCTTATTTATTTTGACGGTTATTGCTAAAACAAACGAATTAAAAACTTAAAAAATAATGTACTTTCTACTAAAGTCGATAAAACTTAACTGTTGGATGCAATTAAATACTGGGTGCCATATAATTACATATAGACTATAGATTTACTTAAGAGTAAGAAAAATGCCTTATGCCTTAGTTAATAAAAATTTGTTTTTGACAATCAGTTTAATTATTAAATAACATATTTTATTTAAATTTTACATTTTGATCAAAATTTAGGCGGAACTACTTGATTTGTTTATGGCAGTTAAACTTATGGCCAAATTTATTTAAATTTTTAAAAGAGTTGCAACCAACAATAATTAAGATGTATCGACTCTAAAAAAGAGTACATTATATTCTTATATTAGATAGTGTTCATCCGTTACGCCGTTACAGAGGTATGTGTCATAAACAATCGTGCATGTTTGGATCTGTAAGTGTAACTAGAAATGACATGCTTACTTAAAGGGAAAGGCGGTTTGGAAATGCATAAGTGATGGGTGTATTAATAGTATGCAATTACGATTTTTACCCCTTAAAATTATAGAGAACCCTAACCAGCGACAGCCGATAAATAAGCATCTAAAAATTTTAAGGCGAGAAAAATAAGCCTTTAAAAATTAAAACGCAGTTTATATTTCATTAAGGACTTATGCAGCGACGCCATGGCTTAATTAATATTAATTTATTTATAAATTATTTTAATTTATTAAAAAAAATTTTTTTATATACCGAGTTTTACACCGTATCTGTGCGTGTGAAATGGAGCTTATGTGACTTTTAGAAGTTCTAGCTTTCACTTGCTTTATAAGTAATTTTGGTTGTAGGTGCCAAATTTTTTTTCAAGGCCCGCTTCTAAAAGTCTTAAGCGTTTTTTTGTTTTTAAACATGCGCCGGTATTTTAGGACGGCTACCCGCTAATGGTTTTTTAGCAATACTTTACCTTATCAAAGATTTATAAGTCAGAAAAGACTTGAAAACATTTTTTCACGAACTAACCGTTAACTACCGCGTATCCTCTCTCGCTGTTCTTTAGGACAGGTTAAAAAGAAATAGTCAAATAAACGGGTTCAACGCGGTATGTCGCCAAAATTTGATGTTGGTTTAATTTTTAATAAAGAACCATACTAAAACTCCTAATTACTGATCCAGCTATTTTAGTTCTGTAGTAAGTACCTCAAGAGTGGTAATACCAATTATAAAATGCATTAAATGATTTTTATAATCCTTTGACATGGGAAAATATTTTATTTAAGTTATATAGTATAATTTTTTTCAAAAATCCAAAATATTATCGGATTATTAATAATAAATATAAAACAATATAATACCATAAAAAGGTATTTTTTACCGTACTTGCTCTTTTGAAATGCTTTACATGTTTAAGTTAGTCTCACTATAAATAAAATAAATATTTGAACTATTGAACTTTAACCAAAACCGTTATAATTTGTAACACCACAACGCCGTAAGGGAAAGCACGTGGTAGGCGGTCAACCAGATGGATTGCATCGGTATCCCGCTACAACTATTACGCACTGTAACGAATTGTAACGGTCTACCGTAATTTTGGAATATCTCTTTATAATTTTCACTAAACTGACTATCTCCTTTTTGTTTTTTATGCCATATAAAAAAGTTGTGTGGAAATACATTTTAAATTTCAGATAACTTCCTTCTAGTGGCAAGGTAGTGATAAACGTTTACTCGCATGTTATAATGCCTGCCTAATTTCTGTGCTTAATATTAACCTAATTCGAAGAGATTAAATGCACTTCGCCAAAAATATTAAATTAAAAATTGAACCTTGCAGCCCTGTACCTGGAAAGCCATTTAATTCACGCTCTCTAAATTTTCTAACCCATTTTCCCAATACCTTGTATACTACTTACTTACCTATGTAAATAAGAAGAACGTTTCATATATTTAGCTATTATAATTTTTTAAGTTGTATATGAAACCAATAATTTTTTTGCTTATTCCGTTTTCATATTTATTGTTAAACGTTTTGTACATATTTATTAAATACTGTGAATTCCAGGTATATTTCAGGTATTTATTGTTATCTTTCTTAATATTCTAATTTTATAAAAATGTCATATTAACATTAAATTAATTTTGTTGTTACAAAAATAAATTCGATTACCTTTTTAATTAAAATGTTCAGAAAAAATTAAAGGCCGACAAGAACGAAACACTAACTTAGATATTTAATTTGTAAATTTTAATTTTAGATAGTTTTGTTTTTTTTTCAATTTAAATTATTTTTGAAGAAAAATTTTTGGAATTCTACAAAAAAATAAATAAGATAATTTTAATACATTTTTTTTTGAGGTAACATCTTAAAAGTTGTAAATTAAATACATTTTTAAAATATTTATTATTTAAATTATTTACGTTTTAAACTGTTTTTATATATAGTAAATTTAATTTTTCAATAAAATATATATTTAGTGCAATGGCGGATTCAGAGAGGGGCGAATGGGGCGATCGCCCCCCCCCGTCATCCAAAAAAGGGACAAAAAAAAAAAAATGAGTTAAAAATGGAAGAACGTAACTGTTGTTACGGTACTTAGTGAGATATTAGTTAAAAACTTTTCATGTAGGGAAACGAAGCTGACAAAGTGCAAAACCTGGCAATTTTTTCAAAATGCATAGATTTGCATAAAAATTTGGGATTAAGCTTAACTAACCCTTCTCTTCAAAATCTATATTATGCCGATGGGTGCTCTTTATTTTTTAGGGGTGAAAACTACCCTTTATAGCTAAAACCTATAAAACTATACATTAAAGCTTAAGTTGAGTAAAATTTGACTATAATAGGTTAAAAAAGTAGTATTTTGTTTATTTGAAACATTATTTGAAATATTTCAGCCCTTAAAAATCAACCAAACAATAATATGACTGCTCAAAAGTATTACTAATTTAATTTTGTAATTTTTAAATCCTCAAAAATTCACCCCTTACAATATTAAAATGCAAAAAATAGTACAAAATGGCGGATTTAAAAAAAATGCATCAAATCGCATGAAAAGTTGGAATTAAGTTCGACTCACCCTTAAAGTGTGCATTATGGCGATGAGCGCTTTTTTGTTTTTTAGCGGGTGAAAACTAACTCTTATTACTAAAACCTTTAAAACTTACTTCACTTTCATATTTAAGCTTAAATCAAGTAAAACTTGGCTTAAATAAGTTAAATAATAAATGTTTAATCTTTAAAATATTACTTAAAACAATTTAACCCTTAAAAGTAACCCCTATTATGGATTAATGAAAAAAAAATATATTTAATGGATAAAATAAAAACAACACGTACAATTACATTAAAAAATGTATTGAAATGAAAAGATATTTACAAAAAAATGTATTTTTGGGCTTTTAGAATGCTTCAAAAAATTGGTTTTTAAGCATAACTTCTTCAGTTTTTGTAATAAAAAGTTCTTTAAAAAAACCATTTTTTTTTTTTTTAAGAGCTATAAGGTCCTATATATTAATCCTTACTTTTTAAAGGGGTGAGTCTCAAGGGCTGAAACAAGGTAGTGCTCGTCTATACACACACGTTTTAAACGTTTATATCTCACTTAATTTCCGTCATACAGTAAATTAAAAAAAAATTAAAATGTTTGTAATTCAAAGGGCTACAATTTGATACCTCAGTAATTTTTACGTATCTCCCTTAGGTTTCGAGTTATTTTAAAGAAAAGGTAATTTTTTATTAAAATTCTGCATTTTTTCAAAATTTAAATCGGTTAAAATTTTAGAATGTATTTATGATACATAAATAAAGAGAATTGAAAAAGGGCTACGACTCATTTTAATTAGGGTGGTAATTAAGGGGTTAATTTTAAAGATTTTTGCACTTTAAAAATGTTGGTCTAACCTTATTTTAATCATAACTCACTCAATTTTTATGATACATACCTTTTTAAAAAAAAAATAAAGGTCTTTGCAAATGCTTCAAAAAAGTTATTATTAGTTTTCCTCGAAAAATAAGTAGATTTGGCATTATTTGCCTTTAAAACTCTGAAATTTTGTGTTTGTCAGCTAACATTTAACAAAGCCCAACATGGTTTGTACTGGTCCCATAACAATTCCAAAAAAAAAACATTTTATTTGTTTTTTTAAGTTACAATTTTGTTATATACAGTTTTGGATAAAATGCATACTTATCGAGTTATTTGCAAAAACCGATTAAAAACGTTGTTTTATCGACGAAAAACTTTCGATTGCGAATAACTCGAAAAGTATGCATTTTATAAAAAAATGCATAGAACATTTTTTGCTTAAAAATAATTTTTCTATCGATTCCTGTAGTCAAAATATAATAAAAATTCCACCCCCGAGATGGTTTGGCAACCACCCTAAAGGTAAAGGCGCCCTTCGGCTTGATATAGATTTTGATCCTTGGACTATTCCCTACCTACTGTCAAAATTTAAAGTAATTCTATGCCTTTTAAAAAAATTGCGATGCAGGATCTCGGAGCTCTTCTACGTTGAGGGGTATTCCAATACAAATACCCCTCAAACCCCCTGGTTATTCTGCCTAACACCGCCCCCCCGTAAGGATTTTCTGAATCCTCCCTTGATTTAGTGTGACTTTAAATCTGCCTTTGTCCCTCGTTTATTACATAAAGTTTTTAATTAAAACGGTAAGACTACATAAATAATAAATAATATATATAAAACAAAAACGCCAATTTAAATAAAATAAAAAAAGACAAAGATAATTATACGAAACGATATATAAGAATTATAAACTTTTTATGTTGTAAAAGAAGCTGTGTTTGTTACTCCTTTTATCTTATGATGGATAAACTCATCTTCAACATTTATTATTAATTAGTCATTATGAAAAGGTTTTATGTATCAAGACCTTTCGAGAAACCCATAAATACCTGTCTAGTAAATTTGATCATTAGGGTTTGTTAGTAATGTCGGAAATAATATTCTGGAATAAATTATAAGTAAGGTTTTATAAAGACACAATAAAAGTTGGCTTTTGTGTTCATGGATTATTTTTCAGATAACTTTTATAATGAGGACAGAGCCATTTTATCAAATCAAAAAATTAACCTACCTTGTGGTGGACTAAAAGAAAAAAACCAAATTACATAAAAAAATAAAATTAGTCTTGTTTTTTTATAATTTCAATAATATATTTTGTTTATTTTATATACATATTTAAAATAATTTGTTAATTTTTAATTGTATTTTTTTTAAATCTTATTTTATTGTTAAAAAATAGAAGGTATTTCAAACGACACCACAGGAAAATTTTTTAAAAATATGGGATTTAAAATTAAAAAAATAAAAATAAAGGTTTAGAATTTTACACAGCTGTGATTTACAAAAATCCCACACAATAGGTGCCAATAATCACCTAATTTCTTAATAATTAATTAAAATTAACTTAAAATCCTTAAAATTTTTTTTTTGCAGACTTATTTAAAATTTGATATCTACAAACGTGTTAACACAATAAAATTTAAGCTGGTTAAATATTTAAAACATTTAAATTTTTATTAACGTTTTTTAACGGCTTTTTAAATTAACATTTTTTCCGTATTTCAATTTTTTTTCTCATTTTGCTGATAAAATTTTTATTTAAATATTTCCCCTTACCGTTGTAATAAAGTTAAATAATTGCTATTGTTAGTGCCAACTAGAATTTTGTTATAAACAAAAGAATACTGACTATTTTTTAAAAAAGTGCCATCAAATACAGTTAATCTATGTTTTTATTTTTTTTAATTTAAATTTTATAAAAGCCTTGCTGTCCTGTCCTCAAGTTAAATAAAAAAGACAAACCAGGATGAAAACCTGTATTTAGGGACAAGAAAAGAAAACATTCCCCAAGATATTTTGGATGATTTTACGTTTAAAGTATATTAATTAATTTTCGTTTTACCCTTAACTTTCTTTTTTTCTTATTTTGTAGAAACAGAATTTTACTTTTTTTAAAAATATATGGCCTTTTAAAAAGATCATTTTAAAAGCATTTTATATGCTACGTGAACCACAAATGATATATGAAGTCTTTCACGTTAATTTTATTTTAAGTCGCAATATATGTGTGGCACATATGAAGTCAGTGATTTTTAAATTATTAACTATACTGCAAAAAATATATTTCAATAAATTTTGCCGGCAGCAGTAAATAAGACAGTAACAAATGATATTTACATTATGTCGCTCTTATATATTATAAATTTTACTTTATCTCTAGCTGCCCTTTAAAAATATTCATCAAGTTTGGTTTTGCTAACTTCGTCCTAATCATTAATTTTGTTCTTTTTAAATAAAAATACACATATAATTTTGCAAACCAGTATCTAATAGCTTTTTTTGTAAAAAAATATATTAAAATGATTAATAAGCTCTTATATTAGGTAAATAAGTTCAAATAAAACTCTTAAATTCAATATTTTAAAAAAAAATTTTTTAAAATAAAATTTTTTTTTTTAAAAAAGCTACTGTTAGCCATTGGTAAAAAAAAAACAATCATCATTATCATAATAAGGTAGATTCTTGCGGAGCTTCTTTTAGCTGGTAATGTTGCTAAGAGTTTTATTTAATTTTTTTTTAAACGGTTTCAATAGAAAATGTGTTTATTTTTATTAAGTAACAACAGAGTTAATTTAAATTTTATAAGAAATTTTTGTTTTAAATTATAAAAAGGAAAAAGGGAAATAAAAACCTGAAATGCCAAAGCATAAAAAGTCAATATTCTCTCTGTCTAACATTTATTGCAACTTTTTGTATTGGTACTAGTAATATTTAATTTATTAATTCCATTGATACTAAAAACATTTTTTTAAACGTACCGAAAAAAATGGAACGCTCCCAAAAACAATTTAATGAATAAAAAGTAACTTTAAGAAAATGTTAATTAGATTTTGTCCAGTACTTGTTGGATAATTCTGTACGCAGCGGCAATAACGCGTTTTTAATATATCTTTAAACTTTTTTTAAGTGGAATGCTGTAAAGTTATTTTTAAAACAAGATTTTATATTAAGTACTATTTAAGTAAATTTATAGTTCTTTGCAATAATCCTTTCTTCAATCATTTTCAAATGAAATATTTAAACCAAAAGCTCTTTATTGAAAGCTTTAATTTAATTTACGGCACTTGAATTGAAACCATATTTTTTCGCTATGGTAATTTAAAATTTACTGATTTAAAAATTATTTTCTTTTATATCGTCTCGTTTGAATGAATCTTTGGCGAAGATAATGAAAATGCAACTTGAATATAAAAGCATGAATAAAAAGCGTGTGCATTATACTTCTTTTTTTTTCTTCTAATTTTTAATTTAATACAATTGGACGTTGGTTTTACAGTATATTTTTAATTGAAATAAAAAGCAGTAGTTTGTCGGGTTTTATTGTTTTATATTTAAGTTTTTAATCCAACCTAAACCATTTAAAGAAAAAGGGACATATTTAAAAAAAATAAATAAATAATACTGGTAAAAAGGCAGAAAGTGTATACAGATACAAAAGAAAAATGCATGCTTTCTGGCAGTTGCTGCCTATAATATTATGATATCTTTATACAATCTATGGCGATTATCAAAAGTAACGATATCAAAGTATGACTTTGCGTTCTGCATAACAAGAATATAAAAAACCTTAATATTTTAAAGAGTACAAACCACTGCCAAATTAAAAAGTAAAACCTTACTAATACTTAAAAAATGGTTTTAAATAAATTTGAAACGAAGCCAAATAGGAAACTGGTTGCTTACAATTTAATAAGGTTGGGTTAAACTGATAAAGTTAATACTATTAATAAACTTACAGTAGAGGTAGCTTTACCACAAAACATTTTAAATTTTGTTAAAAAAAATTTTAAACCCCTTTTTCCCCCGGGGAAAAGTTGCCATTAAAAAAAAACGTGAGTTTTTTTTCCCGTAAAAAAAAAAAAAGGGAAAATTTTAAAATTTTAAAATTTTTAAATTTAAAAAAAATTTTTTGGGAAATTTTTTAAAAAAACAGATTACTTTTTTTCTTAATAAGTTTGGGGTGTTATACTTTATACTATTATGATAAACAATTAGGACGACCCTTTTTTATTGAATTTGTTTGTTGAGCTAAAAATTATATTTCGTTTATCATTAAAAAATATAAAAGAAACATTTTTTATATATGGTATTGCGAAGCGTAAAAAGTAACCGCGTTTTATTGTTACATAATATAATCCATTATTTTGCCAATAGCGTATTACACTTTTATCTTTGGTAAACTTCGTTATGCTCTGAGTTTGCTGAAAATGTTATTTAAATATTTTAAAAATATATTTTAAAGGGGAATGTAAAAAAAAAACGAAACCCGGGAAAAAAATATTTAAAAAAAGATATAATCTTTTATTTTGCCTTAAACTTTCAAGTTTGCTAAGAATATTATTTACATCTGTTAAAAATCTTTTTTGGAAAAAAACGAAAAAAATTTAAAATTTTTTTTTAAAAAAATTTTAAA
>JAHBCN010018310.1:0-17203 GCA_019359885.1 Listronotus oregonensis
AAACCATTGGAACTGCAAATGGCATAGATTTATGCGTACCTTTTAGCCATCCCTCAATGTTCTAAACACGAACTCAACACTTTTTTGGGGCCCAGGACTTATCTTGATCGCCAACTTTACATCCAAAGTACAGTTCATAAGCCTTTTTTTACTAGTGAAGATATCGGTTTTTGGTACGCCTTCGCGGTAACTTCGCCACAAATATAACAGAATTTATCAGCTTTATTAACACAAATTCGCGTCGACATTTTTCTTACACGTAGATCTATCTAATCGAAAAATCAACAGATGTTTACTAAATGATTATAAAATAACGACTAAAGGGATATTTCAAGCATAGATCCACCTAACTGTCCATAATAATGGGTCGCCCATTTATTACCCCTCTACTAGACCCTTCCGAGAAATCTGAGGCTAATAAAAACATTTGAGGGTTAGTTGTATATTAGTATAAGTCCAAATATTACAAATCACACGATTTTTTATAGGGAGGATTTTTCTGTTAGACAGTGTTATTAAAACACGCGGAACCGAGGAAGCCAAATAGATCGCCAGCGCGTCGCCGGTTGGAGAATACAACGCAGCAGCTGCAGGTTCCGTCGGACGGTCAGGGCGAAAATAATTTTTGCCACGTAAATCATAGGTAAGGAATATATGGCACGAATTCAAGCACATTCATACACTAGGTGTCGACAACTGGCAACGGTAAATTAATGAAGTTCAAATTAAGATTTTTATTAATTTTTTGAATTGATTGATTTAATAAAAATATTATTTTGGATTTATTGCTTGTTCAAATTTTGTTTTGGAAGGCTACAGCCCTTTCGCCCCTATGAACGCCACTGTTAAATAGAACCCTATATTTTTTAGACGCTTTAAAAGAGCTTATAGCTTTTATATTAATACCATTTCTTAAAATGACCATTTTTTTTTAAAATGCCTCTGCGTCGCCATTTTGATATTTAATGGACTTTTAATACGATGTTTAAAAGAATAAGAGCTCTATTAAATAATTTAAACACATATACAAAATTCAATATAGGTCTCAATGTTCTATATTGTCAAACCAAATATAATTATGGGTTTAAAAAATACATACTTTATAAATTAAAATAAACCTATTGAAAAAATTTATGGCAGACACCTGTCGTCATAATAAGTCGATTTAGGCCAATTTAGTTATATCGGAAATTGCTTCGTTTAGCAAGTAGAGAGCGTAAAAATTTTAAAAATATTGGTATTTTTTTAAATAATTTGGTTTCTAAACCTCTACGGGTTTTAAAAATGGGCTAGGTAAAAAGGTTAAGAAAAAAGTAAAACATAATGGGGCGTCCACTAATTACGTGCCCCTCCTTGGTGAAATGTGTTAATATATTTATTTATATAAATAAATAATAAATAAATAAACCAAATACCAAAACTTTTTACTTTTACCGAAAATTTCATAAATAAAAGGTCTCGTAGACCTGTTAATCCTTGTTACGCATACAGTAGCTAAAGCTTCTACCGCTTTTTTGTTAAGCGGGATTTGACAAACGGTCTATAAAAGCATCCTTTTGTATCCCTATACCCCGAAATGGATAACGGGTCATTTCACCTATCCCGTAGGCAGGAAAAAGGAGGCATAAAAAGCCAGTGTGTTGACATGTTATATTATAAAATATTTAGAAAGTCTAAAATGAAAAAAGTATTATGGAGTTTATATATATATATATATATATATATATATATATATATATATATATATATATATATATATATATATATATATATATATATATATATATATATATTTTTTTAAACATAGCATTATAAAAACCATGGTTTAATGTTTAAGAAACTAGACTGACTGTAAAATAAATTTTTTTTTATACTTGGGGTGTTTATGCTTGTTTTACACGATATCAGGTTTTTTCTTATTGTAAATAGTGATATAAATATTTGGTAATTGATAAATAATATTGGTAACCGGTACCATTTATTTATAGTACCCTATACAATGCAAAAAAATGCATAATTTCAGTTTTGCCGATTAATCAAGGTTAAAGTTCATGCCACCAGTGATGGTAAAAATGGAAAAGCCAAACTGTTTCGCCAATTCTACTTTTGATTTTCCTGTTAATATTTCTCTTTAAAAGTTTTTTCTGTTATTTCTTTTTTTATAAAATTTCAGAAGTAATATTTAAAATCAAAACAGACGCTCCTCTTTTTTTATCTTAATACCAAAAAATCCCCGAATTGGATGCCATACGAGGACCCGCAATCGCCGTAAAAAAATGTTCCTGAAATTGCACTCACTTTAACTTGCCTTTTTCAGATTCTTATGAAAAAAGCATTTTTCCCGAAAGTGGGAATCACACTATCTTCAAAAAACGATCAAAAACTCTCCTTTTTTAGCTGTTTGTGGGGGGAATGGCATTTCCTATTTTTCAAACCAAAAAAAAAAAAAAAAACCTTTTTTTTAAAGGTTTTATTTTTTTTTTTTTACTAAAGCGTTCTGCTTAAAGCCAATAGAATTTGGTATATGTTTGTGTGGATCCAATGTTTCACTTTTTAGATAAAAAATAAATAAAAATCCTAGAGACGCCAATGGAGAAGTCTGATTCTGCACCATTGCAGTCGGTTGCGTCGATGTTTAGGAGTCAGTGGCAACACCTAGCAGGAACGGCAAAAAAAGAGCCAAACTTTTTATTCGGCAATACACTGTATGCATCCCAACTTCCCTTTTGTGTTCTTAAAACCACTGATTTAAAAACGCCCGAGTCGAACAACAGGGATCTCTAAGAGCCACAAGTCTTAGTTGGCGATCCTGGTGCTCTGTTGTTTCCTACGAGGTCCGGTGCCCCTAGCTCTGTGTCCTTGGCCTTCTTGGATTTATCCTGATCGCATCTTAAAATAGTATGTTAAGATTGGTTTGCTTTTTCCCAATTTCTCTTCCTTTCAATTTCACTAACCCGATAAATATGACCAAGTATTTGCACCCGAGCCATATTATCTGTTAATACTAAGGACTATGAAACAAACTTATTAAATGTTAAACCAGAAATATAAGCAGAAATCGTAAAATTTCAGTTGGACAGCTACAAAAACAGTCCTAAAAACGGTAAGATAGGGCTGAAAATTTAATCCGTTTTTTAAGATTGAAAATAAATAAGATCGATACTAATATCGAATTGGGGCTCTAGTAAGCAAAACGACAGCACCATGTCAGTGTAAAAGGAATGCATACGTAAGGGACAGTACAGGGTGACGGAACCTGTGTATGCTTAAGGGTTGGTGTAGAGCATAATGGGCTTAGGCCTCAGTGTTCAGGGCCCCAGCGAGGGAACTCACCATGCTACAATAGATAGATAGATAGATAGAAGTATCGACCTTTCGGGATCACTGGTATATAACCAAGTTGATTTAAATCGACCTTTGTTATAGTCATTATTTTTTATAATCTATAACAAAATGTATACTCGACATAAAAAAGCTAACATTTAGCCAATTTTCAAATTTCTATTTGTTTGTCTAGTTATTTTTGAAATATATATTTGTAACATAAAACTTTATAAGAGCATCGTTGCCAACTGGGTGTTCATCATGTCAAAATCAGTGCTTTTTTAACACCAATTATTACACAGGTCCACATTTAAAAAAAAAAACATTTTTTCGCTGAACACGAATCTATAGTCAAAATTGGGAGTCAAACAGCAATAAATCGAGAAAACGCTTAATTTCAGATATTAACGATTTTTTTTTTCAATTTAAAAGGTCAATTTTTAGAATTTTTTTAATGTCCTTTGGAAAAAATTGAAAAAATATATTTTTTTTATTTTTAGTTGTTTTCTGCAAATTTTGAGTGATTTGGGATTTAAATAAATAAAATAAATGATTTATTATAAAAAAAAAACAAAAAATCACATTAATAAAAAAAAATCCTTTTTGGACTGAATTTTTTTGTCAAAATTACATTTTCGTTTATATCTTCTTTATTATCTATCTTAACAAAAAGGTTTATATAACTTCTTATAAAGACAATTAAAAAAGCTCTTTTTTTGTTTTATGAAATTTTTTGTATCTCTTAGAGTTTATATAGTCGTAGTCTAAACATTCCGTGGTAGCAGGTTTCTACCGGTAAATATACGTATCGGTTTTTTGGGTTTTCTAGATTTTTTGCTGTTTGACCCCCAATTTCGACTTCAGATTTGTGTTTAGCGGAAAAAAATACGCCAGAAAATCTTAGTCCGACACCCAACACACACTACTTTTTTTGTGAACCTGTATGTATAACTATTAATCAAAGGAAATAATATGGTTCTGCATCGATTTTCGGCAGGTTGCTTAGATTTTTTTTCTGATTTTTTGTTCTGATTTGATATTTAAGTCTACTTTTGTGATTGCTCATGTTTAAATTATCCATCGCTGTTGTCCTCCATGATTATTACATACAAAGTAGTATGCATGTTTCATCCAGTCAGCACAAACCCAAGATAAACAACTCGCGAACCCGCCCGTTGTCGTATCCTGCTTGCTCCATTGCATTTTTTTTGTGCCGGTTAGTATAGTTCGATTCCGATTAAAAAACGTCGTCGTCATGAAAATAAAAAAAAACGACAAATTTTATTAGATTCGGAAAGTGAAGAAACCATTTGTTCTAAAGTAAACAGGGTGAGAAACAAAAAATATAATCACCAATTGTTTCAACTGCTTAAAACTAAGTCAAAAATTCGCGAAAAAAAAAAAACATTAATTCTGAAAAGGTATTGGCCATTCTTATATTGGTTATTATGCCAAAAATGCATACCATTTTTTGCATAGGCGTTTCTTAATTAACCCCTAAAAAAAATAAACTGGGTAAAAGGTATCAATACTTTTTCTTATAAAGAAACCAAAACAGTTCTTTGAACCAAAAGTTAACATTAACCAATTTGAAAAAACTTATTGTCAGGCTAAAACCGATTTACTGAATGTATGTAGGTGCTATTAAAAAAAGGCGTTATACGAAGGATCAATTTTTATCCTCATTTTTTCTTTACCAAAAACCTGGTAATTATAGATTTATTTTAAAATAAAAAATAAATACATAAATCAATAAAAATAAAACAAATAAATACTTTCATAACAGCTTCTAATTTTAAAAAAGAGGAGTATAAAACCGTCTTAAAACTAGTTACTCCCTCGGTTTTCTTAAACAGTATTAATCTTAAGGACGCATCTTTTTCTTTGTCCATAAAACATAAACATAGCAAATATTTACGGTTTCGTTTTAATAATTAATTATACAAATTTACTTGCTTACCATTCAGCTTAAACTTGGCCCCTTATATATTTACACAAATAGCAAGTCTGCTATTAAAATACTTTTAAGAACAAAATATGCTGTGTTCATCATATCTTTGACGGTTTTTTAATAGTAAAATCATATAACGTGTATAAAACAAATATTGACTTTGCAACTTTTAAGCTTAGGTTTCTTTATTAATTATGATAAATGGTAACCTAATTCTGATCAGAAAAAAAAACGTATCTTGGTTTT
Source organism: Listronotus oregonensis (assembly GCA_019359885.1). Taxonomy (NCBI): domain Eukaryota; kingdom Metazoa; phylum Arthropoda; class Insecta; order Coleoptera; family Curculionidae; genus Listronotus; species Listronotus oregonensis. Next base: position 5,522 of record JAHBCN010018310.1, read on the forward strand.
ATTATAAAAAAAAATGACGATTAGTTTACCTGGGGAAAACATAAAAGGGTTTGGTATAAGTAAATTTTATCTTTTCGAAACAAAATATGTAAGATCAGTGATTCCGAAAAATTAATAGGTACACTAGTTGCCACAAAACCAGCTATAAATATGGTTGGCTAGTCATAAAAAAAAAATGGAACGTGAAAAATATGAGTTTTTTTTTCCAAAAAAAAAATAATTATATCGCAAATGAGTTTAACAAATATTTTACAAAACGATTGCCGATGGTGTAAAAAAAATATCTCAATTGGTAAATAATATTTTGTACAAGAGCCTTTTAAAATTGTAATTTTTACAGACGCGTCCCATACAGGTTGGGGGGAAGCTGTGGAAATTCCAAAGCATGGGTTCTGGACAGAAATAGAAACAAATTTTCACATTAATTATTTAGAGCTCCTGGCAGCATTTAACAGAATAAAAAAAATTTGCAAAACACTTGCAAAAAAAAAACATATTATTTAGAATTAATAATATCACGGCAGTTCCCATTATAAATAAAACGGAAAGTGTGCGAATTGAAAAAATCAATAATATATCCTAAAATTTGGGAATGATGTGAGTCAAAGATATTTTTTTAAACAAGCTGCTTATATAAGTTCCATAATTAATATTATAGCTGACTTTAAGTCTCGAAGAGTAAACTCAAACATAGAATACGAGCTAAATATTAAATTTTTTAAGAAACAGTAAACACCCATAATAGATTTTTTGCAAACTATCAAAAGAAAAAAAAAAAAAATTGTTCTGGCAGCTCGATCCAGAATCCATGTGCGTAGAAGCCTTTACAATCAGGTGGAAGACGTATTTTTGTTTTTTTCACGAATTTCCTCCATTTTCACTAATAGGAAAACTTTTAGAACAAATCGTACAATCGCCAATATTGGTATCCCATATTTAAGAGCTCACTTTTTAGTAGACCTTTAATTTTTCCCTTTTTAATGGTTTCTATCACATTTCAGATCAACATTAATTCAACTTTAAAACATTACCTTGGTTACTAGGATTTTCGAAAGGGGGGCGTTTCTTAGAAGAGGCACAATAGAACGCAATTTCCCAACATTATTTGCCTCACTAACAGAAAGTGCATTAAAACAGTATTATAATTATTTCAAAAAATAGGGCAACTTCTGTTCCAAAGTCGGTTATAATCCTTACTAATATAAAGTAAATATTATTTATATAAAAATTATTAAAATATTTCTTAGAGATAAAGAATTCAAGAATGTCTTTCTCGATATTAAATACTTCCAGAGTTTACTGTCTCTAATATTCCCTTAAAACAAAAATGATAAGCATATTTTAAATTTTTTAAAAAAACATAATCCCAAACCCCACCTTAACGGAAATACGCAGCTACATGGTACCCTAATATGTTTTAGTATATTAAAAAAAAAAATCGCCTCACTAAAATACTTATCCCTTGTAGAATTTAGTTTTAGTCACTTTTTTGCCTATCCTCTCCCCAAAAAGGGTTTAAACAATTTCAAAATATGCCTTAAAAACAAAAAAAACACTAATAATTAAATAAAGATTTGAATCCCCAAAAAGAATAAAAACCCCGGGTTTTTTAAAACTACATCCACTGTTAATTTTTTTCCTCATAAACCTAGTCTTTGCGTTCAAAAACTTTCTTTCTTATATAGAGAGAACTTCTAATCTAAGACTGATCTAAGACCTAAAAAAAAAGAACGGCTATTTCTGACATATAAAAATCCCTACCATGCAGTCACCTCCCCGGCGAAAGGAGGTAAATAAAAAGGGTGTTAATTAACAGTGGAATTGATACCGCCAGATTTTCAACACCACTACTGTAAGGGCATGGAAAAACATCGAATTAATAAGAAATGTGGCCCGGGTTTGGGTTTAAAAATCCGATGTATTTTGCAAGTACCAGTATTTAATAGACCCCAAAAACTGCCCCCTAAAGATATATTTGTAAGATCAATAATAAAATAAATAACTTTGTTTTAGACATATAATTAATCTCGTAGAAAATCTCTTTTTTCTATGTTAAAAACATATTTTTTTTTTCTATTTTCTTTACATACTATTTTTTTAAGGAATTTAAAAATGTACCCGAATTTGTTCTTACGTTTATAATATAAAACATTTTATTTGCTGTCAAAAAAAATCTTGTATTATAAAATTGTTAATTGGAAACATTAATTTCTTTAAACATCACTTTGTATGTAATAATCATGGAGGACAACAGCGATGGATAATTAATAGATTGATCGACTTACCTGTAAGGATGATCGATCGTAATTATCCCAAACTGTTGTCCCAAAAACACCACTAAAGTAAGTACCCTCCCCATCTAATTAACTAAAATAATGCAATGGAGCAAGCGATACAACAACGGGCGGGTTCGCGGTTGTTTATCTTTGGATTTGTGCTGACTGGTATGAAACATGCATACTACTTTTTATGTAATAATCATTTCGGACAACAGCTCGGATAATTACGATCTTCCTTACAGGTAAGTCGATCAATCTATTAATTTTGTTTTTGTAGCAGTATTGTAGTATTTAATATAGATATTAATTGTTAATCCATATAAAATTAAATAATAATATCAATAAAATAATTTCCATTTCTATAGAAACACTAAAAAACACAAATACACAACACAACACCGAATAAAACTTAAAACGGAAAATTAAGGCAACCAAGAGTCAAAAACAAACAAAACAATTGTCGACCGCTCGCTGACTGACACAACCAATGGACTCAAAACAATTAACTACAGGCCGAATAACAACTTGAAAAAACGCGTTTCGTCTGTATTATTTTCTTGCGATCTTCTATTATCTCAGAAAAAGGTTTTCCTTTATTAACATAAGACTTTCGTGCAATAGAAAAAGAAAGATTGTACAAAGTTTCGTCTATAAACTGTGTAATAAATATTTATCGGACGGACTTTAAAACAAGTGACTGTCGCATACGTAAAGTGGTTTGATGGGACACAGAAAAAGGTTAACTATTAATTATTCTATTGTCGATTGATGAGTATAATTAGAGAATTACAAGTTCTGAATTCGAATACAAGTATAAGGCGCGTTTCATAAGTGCATTGTTGGTTTTTATTTACGAGGGTGTTTTTTTGTTAAATTACCAACTTAGCCACGAAAATGATAACACACAAACAAGGTACTTGGTTGTCAAATAAGTGTCAGTTTATTGCTTAAAGGCAGTTCTATTCAGATAGGTTATATTTTGAAGGGTTGACAGTACTTTTTATTTCGAAAAATGAGTGAGCTCAACTATCTATCTCACTAAAGAGGGAAATTGACCAAAAAATGATAAAACGATCGCCCTTGTTAAAAATGTATTGCTGTTTAATCGATAAATTATTATCTTAAAGAAAGCTGCTGTTTCTGAAAGTACAATAAGCAAGATTGAATTATGGTAGAATACAGTCAAAGCTCCTTATTCGCGCTTCCTTTATTCGCGTTTTCACTATTCGCGGATTAAAAAATGCGACTCAATTCCTATATTCGCGGCTAAAGATTTCTTTATTCGCGGATCTAATCAGTACATCGGTACATTCACATTGATAAAAAGGATTCCAATATGTAGGTATCCAACCAAATATCCTTTTTAAACGCGTCGTCAAATGGACTAATAGTCGAAATTGCGAATGGAATAGGACGAGATAGGTTCGAACAGATAGAATCAAGTGACAATCAGAAGTTGCTTGAATCGCAAGATGACGATTTGACTGAAACCGACTTAGAGGTAATGTTAAATTCACAGCCCATTGAAAAAGAGGCTTTAACAAGCACGGGAAACGTGACATTTAATTAGAAAAATCCTAGTGAATCCGTCTATGGAAGGAAGTCTTATTTTTAAGAGGCAAATTGCTAATGCCTCTGCTAAATATCAGTCTGAATTGAAGGAGCTTTTAAAAACTGCCAAGCAAGAAAAAATTACAAAATTCTTTAAACCACTGCCTAAGCCTAAAGATAATCAATATCATCAAACACTTAAAATACAAAAAAAAATATTTTTTTATTACTGTAGATTAAATACATAAAAGAAGATTTAAGCAAAAAAAAATGTTTGCACGATTTATTGACAGGATCGATCAATAATAAAGGGAATAAAAAATGTATATAAATTTCCTGATTTCTCACACAGAAACTGGTGAGGAAAGCAAATTGTCATGAGAATTTTTACGCTTTGTGAACAATGGCGTTTTTTTCGTGGATTTTAACACGCAATAACACGTGGGTGTATCAGTGGAATTCTTACACAAAACAGAAAATAATACGAGTGGCTTCATTAGCGCTCGCCACCCCTAAAATTAGCTCAAACCCAGTCTTTGTCGAGAAGGTTGATGACAACAATTTATTGAAACTAGGCGTTTTGCTTATTGAATAAATGGAAAAAGAGGATACAATTGATGACGAGGTTTATGAAAGGAAGATTGAAAGCTTAAAGCAGGTTCATGACCAACGATGCCAGCGGTGCATAACAACAGGGCCACATGGCTCTCCATGTTTATTGTGTTATGGCAATCTGTAGCTTTATTGAATTACTTTATCCATCCTACAGCCTTGATTTAGCACCAAGCGACTTTTTTTTTGTTAAAACATCTAAAGAGATATTTGGGGGTCGGTAAAATAAACTTTAACTATTTGATTTAAAGCGGTTTAAAGTAAACAAATCACATTTTGTTCTTTATTTACATAGAACAAAAAAACAAATTTTTAAAGCATTTGACCTATTGCTTATGTAAACAAGTGTTCAGTTTTTTAGTTAAGAAGTGCTTTTATAAATATAATTTACGTGAAGGACGTTCAGAAAGTCGATTACCTGAGAGAAATTTCGAGCTTCAGAAAGTTGTGTGCACAATGGATGCCGTATTTGCTAACGACGGAACATAAATACATTTAAAGGCGCTATATTTAGAGCGTTTAAAAAAGGATAAAAATAATTTTGTGCATCGATTCCGCACTATGGATGAGATTTAAGTCTATCTCCATAATCCTAAATCATAACAGAAGGCCAATGAGTGGTGTGAATCTGGTACTTCACCTCTGTCTGGAATTAGAACTTCAGAAATCGGTCAAGAAGGTTTTAACCTTAGTATATCGGGATACAAAAGGAATTTTGTTCGTGGATAACCTCTTCACTAGTAAAACAATACCCTAAATCAAGAAAAAATAATTTATAAGCTTAAAAAACATTTGTGAAAATCAGTAAATTAATGATGCATTGTTGAAATATCTACCATATTCACCTTCAGATTTCGCTCCCTCTGAATAAAGCGGTCAACTTTATGAAAAGTTAATGCGGGACATACGACGACGACAACGGAGGGGAGAGGGGGTGATCTAGAAGAAGTAAAATTATTGAAAATTGGGTAATACTTAATTGACATTTGATTATTTAAAATCGTATTTTTCCGTTAAATGACATTTTAGAAATAGATTAGGGTTCTTGTGTATGTGATGATTTTCCAATGTCCTTAAAGCACTCATCAACAAAAATACTCGTTCTGCGACAAGCGGGATATGCGAAACGCAAGAGACACATTGCGGGACAATTTTATTAAATATTGCAATGCGGGATTTCAACCGCCAATACGGGACCGTCCCGCAGAATGCGGGACGGTTGGCCGCCTTAGTAGAAAACGACTTTAATCGAACAGAGGGGTAACACCAGCCGCGGAAGCTCATTTTAATAGTATTTTGGATTAAAACTTCAGGGATGGAATCTATAAATGGGAAGAACACTGGAACAAGTGTATTAAAGTCCAGGAAGATTATATTAAATGAAAAATGTACTGCAAAACGTAAAATCGTGTTTATTTATCGAACGACAAAACTTATCAATCAACCTGGTAATATGCACTTAGTTTTTATAAGGATCGATCATCCTGCATAAAGATTCAGTTGATTGTGGTGTTTGAATACTAATAACGCTAATGCTAAAAATGACAGTTTATTAGCGCTGCATACCGATTGATACTTTGCACACGTTCCGTTCCGCAACAATGGATGTTACCTAATATGTTGCATTTTACGTCTCAATATAATGCATGTCTTTAATTGGCAGTGTTGAATTTTAATTTTCGTTTTTTTTTGTATGGAACTATCATTTTTAACTTCTCCTTGACAACAATCGGTAGAGTTCAAGATCAGATATTTATCTTTTGAAATTCACTTGGTGTAACTTGATATAATATTTCTTAAAAATTCTATACTAAACGCGTTTTAGGCTGAATTTTTAGGAATTATAATGAGAGGTCGTAAAGTTCAATACATACGAAAAAATTCTAATCAAACCGACCGTTTTCGAAAGGTAAGATTCCTTACAGATGATTTTTTTTTTAAGTACGCGTAACAAAACAGTGATTAAATAAAAACAGCAAACAAAAAAAAAACAGCTTTGGTTAGCTCCTATTTTTACTTAAATTCCTTTCTTAATATCCTGCAAATTTAAACCCAAATTATTAAGTCCTCCAATTATAAGTTCAGACATTTGTTTCCCTGTGGACCTTTCAACTGGCAAAAAACCCAAAAAGCTCTCAATGATTTTTATTTCAACCTTATTTCAATTATATTTATTGATTGAAACGATGTTACCTCAAAAAATTAAAAAATCACCCACTGAACTATAAAATATTCAAATATTTTTTTATAAACTCAAACAGCTTTTACATAACGTAAACTTGCACTTGTTTGTCACCACCGACGTATGAGCTAGAATAATTCTTCTGTGTAACAAAACAGCCCTTTTATAATTAGAGATTCTTTTCTACTTCTGTTTCAAACAAGTTCATGCAGCGCCTCGCGTGCTGATCCCAGCGGTGCGTGACTTAGAGTACCTAGCCTTTTTAATTATTTTTTTAAAAATTCTGCTCTTTTTAGGTGTATAATATCCATATAGCGAGGCTGCTACCCGTTGTGACGCGCGAGGCGTTCTAAACCTGTTTCGACCACGGCACTGTTCACCTGGCCGCGAGGACTGAGGCACGATATGGATGGGTACCCACTTTTATAGTTGTTTTTTCCAGAATTATGGATTTCAAGTATGAAATATTTTTTAGCTTTAAAAAAAAAGTAAATTCTATCTGTAAATATTACTTTTCACCAAAGAAAAAAAGTATAAATAATTTATCTTATCCCACCAAAAACACTCGGCTATGTAAAATAGGGGCCTACCTCCTATCCTAAAATCTTGGATTTTTAAAGTAATGAGATCTAAAATTAGTACAAGTTTTGTCCACAATTTTATTCTCAATAAATCAGATACCCTTCTTGTCTCTAGGATACATAACTACACCTATTACGGTGGAATCTCTTCTCTCGCCGAGATTTTAGATGGGAACTTAGTCCTTTTTTTGTGGATTACACGATTAATATTTCTTACTAGAATTTTTCCAATAAAAATCTTAAATATTTTCGAGAAAGTGCACAAAAATAGACGCTGATTTTTTTTTTTTTTTTGGGTCGGTAATGTCAATGAGAATTATTTTATAAAGTACAGAGGAACCAGCTAACTGTTGCCATACCTACACAAAAAAAAGATTTTTCAAAATAAGAACATAGATGGTTTAAAAAAAAATATTTTCTTTAGAAACCCTGTGCTATTAAATTAAAAACATGTTTTTGTTCTAAGGATTTTAAAAGTCTTAAAACAAAACATAAATTTCCTTAGTCGATTTATTCATTTTAATACCATTTATTTCAAAGTAAAAAATTTAATTTCTCATTGCGAAAAAATGAGTCACGTAAATTAAAATCATATAAAGTCACAATTTAAATTCAAAGCTATCTTGAATTAAAATAATAAGATATGAAAATAATTATTCCAATTCTTAAAATTGAGATTATATAAACTCTTGTTTTGTAATATAAGTTTCACTATTTTAGCAACGGATTCTTTCAGTTAAAACCGCCTTTTTCTCATTTTAAAATTTCAAGATCTCATTCAAGAACTTCTTGATTTTGGTAATATACCATGTCAATACCAGAAATAGGTGCAACAACATCTGTACTGTATATGTGAAATAGAAAAAGATAGACATAGTCAGCCGCTGCGGGGATGTCCGTTATTTTTGTGTCTCCTTTCACGTCTAGAGGTTAGTTGTGGTTAGTTTACTAGTATTATTGATACGACCTTGTGTGTGAAAATTTTAAAAATTTAAATCCGGGGAAATTTTATGCTGGTAAGTATTTTTTTATTATTAAAATATTATTTATACCTCTTTGCTTTGGGACTATACCTACTTAATTAGTGAAATAAAACTTAAACAACTTCTAACTCCCCAAAATTTGATAAATATCTACCAAAACGTTTGAATAATTTTTGTACTGTCCACCATTATCAATAGATGCCTATCTATTGACATGAACCCAACAAAGCCCACTTATTAGATAAATTAGATTAGCACCAAGGTAATTAATAATTTAATGAATTTTCAAGAGATATTGGACAGAATTGGACTTTAAAAAAATTTTAGAAAAATTATGTTAAATATAGAAGATTTTAATTTTTATAATATTTTTATACAGGGTGTTCTTTACAAAACGCCTGCACATATTACTAAGACAAAAAGAACTTTTACAGACACCCTGTATATAATTCGCAGGAAAAAAATAAAAATTGGAAACCCTTTTTAAAACCCAGGGAAAAATTTTGGTTAAAAAAAGGGGAAAATTTTTTTTTAAGGTTTTGGGCCAAAAAGGGTTTTAATTAAGGGAATTTTCCCCCAAATTTTTTAAAGCCCCTTTGGCATTTCTTTTGGGGCCGATTTTTAAAATTTTAAACAAAACAAATTTTAAAAGGGTTTGATGATTAAAAACATTTTCCCCTTTTTATTTTTTTTTTTAAAATTGGAAATTTTTTTTTTCGGGGGATGTTTAAATAAACAGGGTGTTTTGGAAGAAAAAGCAAATATTTTAATAAGGGATCTTGGACGTGGAAATAAGAAAAAAGTTCATATAAATGCTGGTACGAAAATGCATTTTTGTCCACTGTGTTGGTTAATAAAAAAATAATCTTTCATTTATATTACAAAATTGGCCAATTTTACATAAACCTGTTAGGTTTAACTAAAACTTGCCAAAGGTTTTCCAAGACTAATTTTTCCTGTACCTCGAAGCATTTCCGGACCCACATTTATATGTTTTTTTCATATTTTAAACTCGAATTTGACGTCTAAAATAACCCATTGAAATATTTACTTTTCTTCCCAAACACACAGTATCGTATTTAATAATACAGACTCATAAAACAAAATATTGAAAGTGTCAAAATAAAAAAATTTTTTTTAAAAAATTTAAATGGTATCACAATAAAAAAGAAATAGGGATTTAAAACTGAGATCCTAAATTACATGAAGTAAATAAATAAGGTATTAAAACACGCCCTTGCAATATGTTACACTGAAGAATAATTTCTTCAGATTATGATGCAAAGTTCTTAAATTGAGAAACTTGAGCCTTGTATTATGTAGTAATTTTATCAATTAAAAATATCAAGGTTTTTAAATGAAAATCAACACATTTTAAAACAAAAACAATTTCTCTCATATTGAAACATCAGTATTTAAAATAATGGTATGAAAGATTCTGATTAAAAGATTATTTTTTTAAAATATGTAATTAGTTATTTTATCTAAAATCTTGAATATCTTTAAAGCAAAAACATTTTTTTTCGGATTACGTCCATGGAAATAAAGAAATTGGTTTCTTCATTTGAGAAAATATTCTTGTGCCACATATGAAAGTCAACATGCTCTCAAAATGAGGCAAACGCGTTTACAATAAGATATTCTTTTTTTGTTTATCTTTATCTGACATAATTTAAAGAACAAAAAATCCTTTTTTTATTTATTAACTTTCCGCCTTTCTAGGTTATGTTAAGTTAATCCAACAGCAGATCATAAAATTAACATTTGTGCGCATGAGCATCACATAAATTCTAGCAATAATTCTACTGAAATTTATTGTAAGTATCAAACACAAAAATTGTACTATGAAAATTTTCGGGGTAATACCACGAGTGATTAAAAATTACCGATAATTTTCATGAAAGCTTGTTAATTATAATTCCACGAGTTCGAAGAACGAGTGGAATTTTATAATAAGCTTGAATGAAAAATATTTGGTTAATTTATGCACAGGTATTTAGGAGAATATTTCTAGAATGGAGAAATATGGGAGTATTATACTATTAAAACGGTTTTTTTGCATACAATTTTCAATTTCATGAACATAATTAAAATATTATAATAAATTTTTTTTTTCTTTATCTATTTTTGATGTGGGCCCGGGGTTCCCTAAAGAGGTAGTCGGCTATATCTCAAACTAATGTATAACTTTCGGGAAAAAAAAAGTTTGATAAAAACACCAAAAAAAAATTGCTGGAAATTATTTTCAAGTCTGTGGGATGGCCGCTAGGGCCAAAGTAATCAAAAATAAAAATATTCATTTTCAAAAAAAAATCAAATAAAGTGTATTAATAAGTTACTATTTTAATCTTTACTGTTTTTTTAAACAAAGAAGCTTCAGGTTAATTTTTGTCAGTTCAAAATAAAGTGGGGGGAAGGTTTAAGTTTAGTTTACAAAAATTTTAAAACCCGGTTTTCTTTAATAAATTTAGGGAACTTGGTCTCGTTTAGAAGAGCATTTTGCATTTAATTCAGGGGTATAAACTATTCTAGACTCATCTCAAAACCCCCTAAAAGCGTCAAGGTAAAAACTAACTTATTTTACGAAATTTTTTTAAAAAATTTTAAAAACAATACCTACAAATACCTTTTTCATATTTAATGGGAAAAAAAACCCAAAAAAACGGCGAAAACGCAATTTAATTCTTTTTCAAACCGAATAAATTAGCAATTATTACAGCTATAACTGTAATAATCCATCGATCGTGGTCCCCTTTCAAGTTGCTTTTTAAAAATAAAAAAGGTGCTGAAATTCAAAAAACCCAAAAATTTTTATTTCAAAAAATTATTTTAGTGTTGTGCTATTGTTTTCTTTAAAAAGCCTTTGTTGAAATACTATAGAAAACTTTTCTATTCATAGATCAGTGAGGTGCGTGGTGGAGTCGAGAACTCTTGGAATAAAATACGTTGATTTCTCTTTTCACTCGATGCATGGAAAGCGATAACTTTTTTGTTAGTTGACGCGATTTTCAATTTTAGTTAATTTTCTTTCATTTTTAATCGGCGATTACATCATGATAAAATATTTTCCCTAGGCAGCAGAATGTTCCCTTTTTTGAAAACGCTTTTTAAGGGGGTTTTTCGCCCCTTTCACCGCAGAGCCAGAAGGAGAAAATGTCATCCTTTTTTATATAGGTTTCATCCTCAAAACAAAGGCATTTTTTAAAAACAAAGCAAACACTTAAAAAATATTTTGAAATAAAAATTGTTGAATTTGTGACATTTTAGCATTTTTTTTTCAAATCTAACTTGATAAGGAAGGCTCGATGGATTATTACAGTTATAGGTTGGTAATTATCTAATATCTTTTGTCGTTAAATGGGTTAAAATAAATAAAAAAATGCAGTATTTATTAGATTTTTAAAAATTTATAAATTTTTTTACCTAAAGAAATCGGCCTAGTAGAAAAAATTGTGTCGTTAAATGCGCTACGTCTCTATGTCGTTTTTTTTTTG
>JAHBCN010018311.1:0-17291 GCA_019359885.1 Listronotus oregonensis
AAAAAACCCCAATATTACACAATAATTTTAAATATTCTGGTAGTATCGTTTAATAACCAACAATTTTGTGCAAAAAATAAAAAAAAACCGTGAACTCATGATTTTGACATTTGATGATGTCAACTTTATAGATAGTTACAAAGAATTAGTGGAAGTCCGGCCCTGACCTGCTATTCATTGCGCAAACTCCGCGGGGCCAATCCCCCTATTCCCGCTGCCCTGCACGCCTGGACAATTTTTTTCTACAGTATTGGGCTTCCATACACCTTTAAACTTCCTTGACCATGACCCACGAGAACTGACGCCTTTTGAATTTGTCTTAAAGGTACATGTGTACATGGTTAGTTCTGGTAAGTTAAAGCGCCTTTTTATTTTCCCCAATTATATTTTAGACGTGAAATGCTTTAAAAGAAACCTGTCTACTTATAAAAACTCCAATATCATCGATAAGGGATATTATTATTAGTGAATAATTGAACAAAAGAAAAAAAACGTAGTGATTTTCAATCTCACCGTATAGACAATAGTGATCAGGACCTAATAAGAAGGAAAATATATTGTCTTTATAAAAGCGGAGTTATTCCTACCTTTCATAACCCAAAAAAGAAGCTAGACGAAGACGAAACCAATATAAATATTACCGTGCCACCCTCCATAGGTTGTTTGTAAAATGGAATTTAAATACCGCAAAATAGACAAAAGACAAGTAAATGGAATCGCACAGATTACGCACTTTGAGATTTATTTACCTTTAAGAAATGAAAAGATATAGGTTAGAAAACAGATCCAAAATTTACCTTGATGAAACATGGTTCGATACACACGACACAATATTCAAAGGATGGGTTGATTCCAATCAAATCTGTCAGACGAAAGCACCTTCAAATAAAGGAAAACGCATTACCATAATACACGCTGGTTCAGAAGACGGATTTTTCCCAAACTGCTTGCTGTTTTCTGCAAAGGAGATTAAGAATTCTAGCTTCGATTATCATGAGGATACAAGTGCAGAACTTTTTGAAAACTGACAAAATTATCTTTTAAAAAATATTCCAAACAACAGTGTTATTGTCATGGATAACGCAAGCTACCACAGCCGAAAATGTAATTATGTATAGATAATGCAGTTATAAATTTATTAAAACTTTGCATATATTTAATTTTTTAATGTAATTTTAAGATTATACTTACCTACATAAACAATAAATTTTAAATCTTTATATCAATAAAGTCCGTCCCTAATGTTCTGTCCTTTAATACCTACCGATCCGCAGTTTTATTACTGTCGACAGGTATAATCCATAAATGAAGGCAAGAGCTAACACGGTATACTTTGAGACAGACTATACTATATAAGCAAATGAGTGCTTGCCTGCACAGCAACAAAATCACTGCCGTTGATAACGTTGTGAAAAATGAAGTTCAAGGTAGCATGCTTAAAAAAAATCTAATATTTTGATATTGCTAATTTATAGCAACAAACTTGTGTGATACAGTGGACAGGTAATTAACGGTTTATCAAAAATTACTGCTATCTTTATGTGAATATAGAAGTAATTTCAATTTTTCGAAATCGGCTTTAGCAACAAAATCCCCATTTAAGCAACTAATTAGCAGCTACTAATTCCAGTAATTTTTTTTATCGAGTTTTGCTAATTCACCCCTGCTGGCCTAATAGAGCTTAACCTATTAGGGAATAATGTTTTAATATAAAAGGTTCTACAACTGTGTAAACTCATTTTTTTTGCATACCCAGCATTTATAATGACTGTGAAAAGGGTAATTGATAATGTATATGTTTTAATACACACATTAATACCATATACTTAAAATCCTTGGAATGCTGGGTTTCCTAAAACGCAACACAAAATATATACGTAACAAGTAATAACATCCTGGAATTTATCAGATATAGTTATTGTATAATAGAGTGGAGGGCAAATGACAAAAAAAAATATTTTTTTAATTTGTTTTTTCCTATATGCGAAAAAGTGGCTACATGTAAGGTAAATTTCATGTAAAAAAACTGAGCCCGATATGATGATGTCTTCCGGTGTCCCAAGCTCTTTCAATATACGACTTTTATCGAAATAAATAAAAATATAAATATTTACATTTTATGCAGCTCTTTGCCTGTTATAAAATGAAACAACCCAGAACTCACCACGAGGAGGTGGCTGCATGTCAAGTTCCACCCACCCACCCTCCTTAGCTGTTCTGGCCCTTCAAATCAAGACATTTTAAAAGTCTGATTTGGTCTCAAATTTTGGCAAAATTTCTCGGGAAGCTATTAGACATCTAATAAATCCATCTCTTGCCTCTGGTCCGCAAATGGATGATGAGGCTTCTGTTACTAACTTTACGCATCTTTCTGCAGCTTGGGAATGACAAAGGACATTTAAAAGTGACATTGGGTTAGTACCATTACAGATCATTTTTTTAAGTTCATCGACAGAAAATTGTTTAGTTATTGGTGGCTCAGTAACACCCGTTAATTGCCAGTTTATTAACTCAAAGTACTTATTAGCATTAAAATTAATCTTTGGTATTTGAAACTTTCGTATTTCTGGCTCGACATGATTTCTAGTTTTTAAAATGCGCCTTAACACCAATTCTTGGATATGAATACGCGAATCAGCAAGCATTGCTAACAATATATTTTCTGAATGGGCAAAAAATCCATTAACTTGAATTATTTTCTGAACAATTTCTCTCAAATGGCATGGCATATATCGTGACCGCTTGATTAGGTTAAGTAAATATTTTAGACCATATTTAACTTCTGAACATACTTTAATTGAAAACCAGGCTGGAGCATAAAGTTTCAAAATATATTCTGTTAAACATTTTAAATTATCAGAAGGATTTGGTGTTGCCACATACAGGCGCAACACCCTATTGGCGGTAGTTAGCCATCGTGAATGAGCCATTTTTCCAGGTAGTGTGCTGGCCAAATCTTCCGATACGTTAACGTTTCATATAGATAAGCACATTTTATATAAATATTTTTGGTCCGTGCTTAACAATTGGAAATCGATTTCAGGATGTGTAGTGGAAATATTTTGAAAATCTACGACTGGTATATTTTCGCAGGATTGTAGTTTTAAGCCAGGGTGTTATCTTTTCGTCCGTCGAAAAAAATTGCTGGTAAAAAGACTTCGTCTTGTTTTAGCTGGGATCTTAAAGTGTTTCTTGCTCTTTTTCTTTCCATACTTATCTTACTTCTATCTATTATTTTTAAAGTGTCTTCTGTAGTTAACACACCAATATCCGTTAATACAGCAGATGCAATAATAGCAGCGGATCTATCAGAAACACCCGTTCGATCGCAGGGTTGTGCGAGACATGGTAATTTTATTCGCATTTGATTAGCACATCCTACTACTTGCGATATAGCCTCCTGCTTTGCATTAGAGCTGTTATTGCGTTTAACTATCTCTCCACCATCTGATGGCAGCACATTCGAAGTAGAGGTTGAAGGTAGCGATCTTATTTCTAAGTCTTTTCGATGTAAGGATCGCTGAATGCTTTGAGTGGCTACCAGATCAATAGAGCCGATAAACATTTTCCTTTCATATCTTTGGTCTACTAAAAATTGTTTTTCTGTAATTGGCACTTTGTTTATATACATTTACACAAGAAAAAGCACTTGAAAGAAAAAATATCAAAAAGTTTTTGTCTGCAATGTCTTAAAATGCTTTTACTTTTTGTAAAAGGGCATCATTAAAAGGTGATTTTAGGGGCTTTTTTATGATTCCTTTAATTTTCGTGATATTGTCTTACCATGTGTAAAATCTGTTGGTGTCACCACAGGAATAGACGCATTAGCCCAAACAACTTTTAGCTCCGCTATTAAAATGGCTGCAATGTTACCTAAGGTAGGTTCTGCTTTATTTTGAGCAGCATCAATTAACGTTTGATGTATATAAGAATGATTCTTCATCACATCTGCATATGTTGGTAACACATTTTTCTTTAACGCGGACGGATCCCCAAATGCAGGGCACTCAGTGTCTTTCCTAGTATTTGGCATATTTTACACAAAAGTTTAAATACTAAAATTCGCTAAATAATACCAAAAGGTAACCAAAACACAAATACACGTCCAGAGATTAATTTTCCAATACATATTAACAGCTTAAACACATGCGCACCCAACAACAGTCGCTGGAAAACTAATTAAATCGGTTTAGGCGGCTTCGTTTCTTAGCAACCAGCGGCAAAAGTTAGCAGTGGTGTGGGCACCGCTAAACGTGATCCCATGGCACAATGAATACAAGGTAGGATCTTGCGCATAACGTTTGTCACGTGATAGCCGGGCTATTACGTAGTAATGTGACTAAAAGGATTTTTTCGCGACATACCGTTTTTACCGAAGTCAAGGACTGGAACTAACGCAACGCCAGTTTGTTAGCAAGGTGTTTGATATAGTAATCTGTTTGTTTTTGTTTTGGAAAAACGTAAACAAATTGCCAAATCTCAAAAACCAAAATCAGGAAGTTACCTTGAAAATGTAATAAAATTATTCAAAAATGTTGGTTTTTGTGTTAATATAGGCAACATTAATTTGAATATAAATATTTATTAACATGACAGTTCCAAGCACCGGTAACAACGTTGATTTGGACAGCTGCTGCATTCGTTTAATAAAAAAATATAGTAAATCAGGTGTTATACGGCACTTCGATGTCATTTTATCTCTTTCTAGTAGGTTATATTATTCAATAACACGTTCTGTAAACTGACTTGATCAACAGCAATCGAATTGAGCATCTATAGTAAATGTCATATCTGTCTGTCACTTCAGATAATAAACAAAAATAATTTTCCGGCTTTAAAAATATTTTTTAACAATAAAGAATCATCGATTTATAAAAATGTAAATAATGGTGCAATACCATAAACATTTAAAAAGTTATTATTTCCGGAGTATTGTTATTCAGTGTGTTTAATCAATGTTGCCGGTACAGTGTGTTTACAAGAACTATCCCTCCTTGCCCCCTAAATATATTAATGCCAAAAAAGATTTGTTTACTTTATTTCTATTCAAGAATTCATTGATTCTAACAGTGCTTAACCCGCATATCCTCACAAAAACGAAACGGTTTACGTATGTCACGCGTGTGTCAATTTACCTATTAATTGTTTAATACGCTTTTAAGTTTAAATCCAAATGTAAGGTCTTTAGAGAGTCAAGTAATTAGTCAAAAAGATAAGATAAAAACCAAACTTTCCATTCAATAAGATATTAGCTGTTTTCAAGTCAACTTTAACAAGTAAATCGTTTCCCCCATGATTTAAATATAATTATATATACCTATTCATTCATTAGGAAATTAACTAATTAAATCGAAAAATTTGCCATCCAAATAGTCGTTAAACCATAGGAAAAAGACATCACAGGCACTAAAACAATGGAAAAGCCGCGAATCCTCCATAATTTTAATTTGATACTTGACATAATAATTGAAATGACATAATATGCCGTCATAACATCTTCTCCTACGTTACCGGTTCTCGCCAAAATGTGTTTTAAATTAAGTTAAAGCCGTATGTTTATAGTGGTATTTTTATTAATTTGTTTAGTGTTTTACTTTGCTTTTCGGTAGTTTTGTGACTCTAAAACTAGTTGAAGTTTAAGATAATTTGTTATATTAAAAGCCCATATCTTTAAAATAAGCTTAATATTTAAAAATGGCAAAAAATTCACAAAGATTGCAGGCTTTCTATTTAAATTTTGACACGAAGTCACATTGCTACGTCATTGCGCAAAGCGAACCGATTTTGGATCGCTGGTGATCCTACCTTGTATTCATTGTGCCATGACGTGATCCAATCGACTAAAGATTTTGCAGGGAGTTATTATTACTTAGTTCACCAGTCTTCCGCATATAGGCGTTCAGGATATAAAAAGATGGGTTTTCACTCCACCCTATTGTATAAACATCGTTGCACATACTCACAAAATCCTATAAAACCACTGACGCTACCGTACAAAGTAAATAGCCCAGAGACAACACAAGATGCTATACTTACTTTTCTGTTTAATTAAATTCTAAAGAGTCAGGTTCTTTTTCAGGTACGAATCCAGAGATCTTTACCGCGAAATCTGTGGCCGGCAACGCGACCACTGCCATGGTCGAACCAGACTTAGAATAAAGCGGGCGGCCACCTCGGAATGAAATAAATGAATTTATTACATAGGACAAAATATATTATTTTGTTAAGAGATATTTAAAAAATAAACGAGTAAATAGGGTTTTTATTAATAACAAAATAATTCAAAATATTTTGTTACTAAAGACACTAATTGTATTTCCAGCTTGGCCAAGACTGCGTGTTGTTAAGTATCATCTGACATTTCCACTAAAGAGTTTGAATTTTTTGGACGTAACCTTCTTGGGCAGGCTTTGTCTTTTGAGCGCAGTTTGTGTTGTTTACATGTTTTTAAAAATTGTGTCTCGGTAACGAAATTGAACTTACTCGTAAATATTATAACACAGTAAATAATTATGACTCTTGACGTAGATTATTAAGACAGTTGAGCATTAATTGATATTGGCTATGAAGCGTCATCCTATGCCACGGTAAAATGCCGGTATAACAGTTTTATTCGTCCAAAATCAGTTATTATGTCAGAAAATAGTAATAGTGTGCAAAAACTCATATACAAGTTCATTATATGACGTACTGTGAGACCGAGTCAACCTTAGGCATTAGTTTCATTACCACATATAAAATATGACATAATCATTAAGCTGTAAATAAGGTACCTTCTTTTTGGATTCCACCTAATTTGGCAAAATCTCATAAATATGCTCCTGTATCAGATTGTAACAGGTGACAAATCATAGATCTATGCGTATGATTCAAATACTAAAGAGCAGTCGTCTGTACGGATGTTTTAACATAAACCTAATTTATTTATTTATTTATTTTTGGACAAAAGGATTAGAACAGGTACGTTAGTACTCACTAGGGTATCTACAACTTTACAATATTAAGCATTCCTTAAAAAATGTAATTGTATACAAAATTAAAACTAATGCAAAAGACTACAAATGTGATAAAAAAAATTAAAAACGTATTTAAAAAAAAAAGAAACCAGAAGGCAAAGTACAGAAAGTTACCTCTATGGATTTAGATTTTTTTTTAATATAGCATTTTTTGAAGTCATGACATTGAAAAATAATCTATTTGATCGGCACACATATTACTATTTCTTATTATTCTGCAGAGAGGTAAATTCTGACCCGAACTTGTGTTTCTAAATGGTAGGAAAAATAATTCGTTAACCCTTAGAGACCTCTGGGAAGCATTAAGAGATTTTTTTGCAATATGCAAGGGCACTGTATGATATTATTTAATATTTTTAACAAAAATGTAACATCGAAGGCAAATCTGCGGTCACATAGTGACTTCAGATGATCCACCAGTTCAAAACAAATGGTCGTCATTTTTTAAACTCGTCATATAGCGACACTGCTTATGAAGTGGGAATGGTCAATTCTGAATGGTACATAACCAGTTGTTTGTTTTAAGTTTTCGAGAAAACAAGAAAAACAAAAAAACGCAATCGAATTATTAAAAGACAATGCCATCTGTCGCCCATCCCTACTATTAGAGCACTCAAAAAATCTTACCAGTTGGTCATCCGCCATGCGGTCCTGATTTAGCACCAAAGAACTTATTTTGGTGCGTCAAGAATTAAATGGACAACAGTGCTTTGACAATTGTTTCGGACGCATGTAAAAATATATGAGTCATAAAGGAGAATATTTTAAAAAGCAATAAAGTCATCTTTAATGACAAATTACCGGTTTTTTTATTACTAGCTTCAAAATTTAGATAAAGTCCTGTGTAGTAAATAAACTGCTAAAATACGTGGCCTCGAATGGGTAATGTAAATGTAGTCAAACTCAAGTTGGCCATATAAATAATTTTCGTTCAGGCCTGGCTAGTTATCGATCTAGTTGTCTAAATCTATATTATTAAGGCTTTACTTTTGGGATTGATATGAATGTTTGCTTTCACACGAAAGGGGTTTGGTTATATTTATTTAAATTGCACCTACGTAGTTCGGCAAAATATACGTATTTTGCTTTTATTTTTCTCTTTTGTATTTTCCTGTTATTTTATGTTATTTTATATTAATGCACAATGGATTTTATAAAAAAAGAAAATATCCGTTAATAAGGAATAACGTTATTCTTAATGTAGACCAATAGGTTAAAAAACTATTTAGAAGTTTCCAAGAGTAAGTACAACTGATCTGGGCCGAAACCAATTATTCTTTTTTATGAAAACTAAAGCTTAGTTTAACAACTTAACTCTGCTTTTTTAAAAAGGTAATTATTTTTTTAAAATTGATATATCAAGATCAGCTTTATACTTAATTAAATATTTAATTATTAAAACACGTGACCAAGGTGTGTTTTATTACAAATGTGTGCTAAGTTCCAAAAATAACTTGACAGTTCAACGCTAAAATAAAATAAAAGAAAATAAATAAAAATCAAAAAGTCTTGGAGAATTTTGACTTATGACAACAATATAAATAAAAGAAAAGCTCATGTATCTCAATATTTAGTTTTAAATATATACGGATGTGAAAAGTAGTACATTACAAACAGATGTAAAAAAAGTCTTTTATTACTTCGAAAGATCAGGTAGATTAATATTAAGACGCGTAGCGTCGAGGTTATCTACAACCTCTTAAACGGTTTACCAAGGTTGTAATTTTATTTTATTTAAAATTAACTATATTCTATAATTTAATTAAATTATTATAAAATATTTTCCAACATTTACAGACAAAGACTGCCACCATTTGTTAAAACTGTAGTTGTAAAAATTGTCAGGTTTCTTATGTAACTTGGATATTAAACATTTGCCGTTGAAATAAGCATGTTAGTTAATATTAGTTTTCTACAGGTAAACAAGTGAAAAATTAAAACATGGTCCAAAAAAAAATACAAAAACTGTACTTCATCTAAAATAGGGAAGCTGCGTGTGCATCAGGACAGGGATCGGTGCCATATAAGCAAAATTGGCTGTCTTAAGGCCAATGGGGCCTAAAGAAAGTGATGTAAAGCAACAACTTAACAAAATTAAATTTGGAAACCTATGACATTTCTTTAAAACAATCCCTACTGCTGATGATGATAATGATGATGATGCTGATGATAGTGATAAGTGATAGTTTGAACTGTAATGGATTGGGCTTTTGACCAGTTTGGGTCGCACTCCAGCTGGCATACTTTCTAAGCAATTCTTTTGATATATCTATACCGGGTGGTGGGTCGCAGAGCGAAACATAGGAAATCCCATGTAAATTTTAAAGGGGTCAATTATTATCTCCCCTGTACATTTTACAGAAAAAATGTAAGATAACTTTTTGAAGATAACCGAATCTTGAATTATTCAATTAAATGTAATTGCAAAGTTACCAAAATTTTCGGTTCAGATAAAACCAAACATGTAACAGACACCACTAAAATAAATATTGTCCCTGGCATAAGGTATTTGAAAAATATATGAATTATTCAATCGACAAAAAAATTTTCATAATTAAGTGGCATTATGCGGGAAAGAGTTTTAAAGCAGTATCTGAAATGTTTTCAGTTTATTTCCCCACAAGCCCATTCCGTCCATTTCAACTATTAAACGTATTTTCGGTAAGTTCGAGTCCTAAGGTGCCATAATAAATAATTGTAAATGTTTAACTCAGGATATCGAAAATATAGCCGAAGAAAAGAAGAACAGAGATCTTATTATTCTACTGAGTGTGGAGGAAAACAAAATTGTTAGTTGTTGTTCTTGGGCAAGAGGTGAATAAACATCATACACCGGTTTTGGGCACTTTAAAAAAACACAAATATTATTCGTATAATTCAAAAAACATCAAGAGCTGCAGGAAGGAGATTAAGAGCAAAGAAAAATGAGTGTTGTTTGAACATTTGATTAATTAATGTTTTTATGTAATTCTCTATTATTTTTAGAATATTAATTTTGTTTTATTTTATTTCTCCACACCTAGTAAAATATTAAGAGTTCAGTTCTCTATTTTTTCGGAATTATTTTTAATCTTCTAAGTTAAACATTTACAATTATTTATTGCGATGGCTTTGGACTCGAATTTACTGACAATACGTTTAATGGTTAAAATGGACCAGATAGGCTTGATGGAAAAATAAATTGAAAATATTTCAAATACTGCTATTTGTTTTATTAAATTCTAGTACGATAAAATTATTTTTTTAATGATCGATAGTAATAATTATTGTTAGTCAAACTTAGTTGTTACCATAATTAAAAGGTTTGATAAAAAAAATAATGTTAACGTGTCTTTTACTTTGAATGTAATGGTTGTGAGATTGATAAAACCAAAAAAACATTCCTTGTATTCGGCTGTACGTCAGATTTGACAAAGCCTTATAACAAATTGTCTACTCAAAAAGGGAGGACTGGAGTCGAAAAACGACTCACTTGCTCCGGGCTGACATCTGTTGGTACACCAACGGCTCCAAAACCAAGGACGGTGTTGGAGCTGGAATATATGGACAGAGGCCGAGGGCAGAGTTTTCCTTTAACCTGGGCACTCTCGCAACCATATTTCAAGCGGAGGTATTTGCTATTGAGATGTGTGCTAGATCGCTGGTTGATCGGCACTGCACACAGTTAAAATATTCTCCGATAGTCAAGCAGCTGTTAATGCTCTTGAATCCAGCCGGTGCAATTCGAAAACCGTCTGGAATTGCAAGGATGCGCTGACCAAACTGGGTCAAAACAATAAGGTTACACTATTGTGGATACCTGAACACACCGGCCTAGAGGGTAATGAATCCGCAGACCTATTTGCCAAAAGAGGGGCGGAAACAAAATTCACAGGCAGGAACCGATCATCGGTATATCTTATGGAAATGGCCAACCAGTTCATATCAGCTTGGACACAAAGAGAAAATCTTCGGTACTTGCATGGACTTGCGGGTCTCAGACACTCGAAGGCCTTCATAAGCCCATTGAACCAACATTGTACTGTCAAAATAGTGGAGCAATCGAGGGTACACCTTAAAACTCTAGTGGGACTGTACACGGGACACTGCAGATTGAAATATCACATGCACAAAATCGGCCCAGCGGAAGACGCCGAGTGCCGCATGTGCATGGAGGGGGATGAATCGGCACAACCCATAGTGTGTTCGTGCCCAGCAATGGCACGACTAAGATTCTCCTCGGCAATGACACCTTGTTGCCGGGGGAGGTGAAAGATCTCTCTTCCAACAGGATCATCAGATTTATTAGAAGTCTGGACCTGGTGGAAGAAATATAAAAGGGTGTGAGCCACAATAGACCGATCGGTCGCGGTGGAAGGGTGTTATATCCACTCACCTTAAACCATCACACTCAGTGGCAGATTTAGGATTTTCAAAATGTTTCATCTAAAGATGAAACATGAGACTCGCACCAAATGTGTTTCAGGTGCTACGGGTCTCAAGCGGAATACTTTGGCAAAGAAATTTTTTATTTTGTAGTTGACGAAAAAAAAGTTGATTTTTTTTTACCCTTCAGAGAAAAATCTAAGTTCTAAGAGCAAATCCTCTATTGGGATTTTTTCGTGGATTTGGTTAAATTTTATCTTTAAATCTCAAATTTCGCAAAAATATCTCCAATTTTTAACATTAGAGGTATCTGGAATATTTGCATAAGAAAATTATTGAGTAAAAATATTTTAACTGGCAATGGTTTTTAGAAAAACATAGGTGGTTTTGCTACATTAAAGATTTAACAATTCATTTTGATCAAATTTACGGAAAAATTACAAAAAGAGGATTTGCTTTGGAAACTTAATTTTTTCTCTGAGGGGTCAATAGCATTTGGTATATATTTTATGTGGGTTCCATGTCCCACTTTTTAGATTAAACAATATGAAAATCCTAAAGGCGCAACTGATCACACCATGTTAAAAACTGGTTGTATATTTTCTCAAATTTTGATCGCGACTTTTCCCGCAATAATGATTACGTGGCATGTACTGTGGCAACTTCTACGTCTGATGGGCGATCTTTGGAATCGCTCATCCTAATTTTTAAATAGATTTTTCTGTGCAAAAAGTACTCGCGTTTACTTGACACGACAAATTGATTTTTAAAAAGGAAAACAATGGCCCACTTAATAAACAACGTTTGTTACTATGGTCTGGAGCACGTAACAATTCCCCACAGGTAAAATTAAAAAAATGTGATATATGACATAGTTTAAGGTATCAAAGGTAGGCAACTACCTTAACATCTTTGTTAAAGATAAATCTATTGTAAAAAGAACGTTGTACATCAAACGTGTGCTTAAACATGACTACAACACTCATGTGATTATAACCTCTTGGTCTACGACCTCGTCGTTCTAATCTTTCACACTTGTAATTATTTTCATAAATGCGCCTCTAATGTAAATAACTATTATTTAAAAATATTAAAAACAAACAACAAAAATAATATATGCATATAATCGAGCATATAATATAAAACCAAAGTAGACAGAATTAAAATAGGCAGTAGGGACACTCTCGTCGGTGCCTTTCCCTTCTATGCATCAAAGACGTGCCGCGATTTATAAGCGCTCGTGACGTGGGCAAATACGGGGGTCGCGCGTACTCAAAGCGTATCTATTTTATTTGGATGATTCTACCGGGGCTAGCGGAATGGTAAATACATAAATTGGTAAAATGTGGAATTGTTTACTTACCTTGTTTTAAATTTTGGTGTTTACAAAATTATGTTGTTTATTAAATTAAATATCAAATTAAAAGATCTTATTTTATGGTAATAATTTAATTGAAAATATAACATACTCATACATCATATAATAACTATAGGTACTATTATAATAATACTGCTACAAATTGAGACAAATAAAACATGAGGACTTTTAAGGTTTTGGTAACCGTAAGTAAATACTTTTAAAGGAGAGGGGATATTATTAGATTTTAATATTAGTCATTTTCCGGTTTGTTTCAAATATTTCAAAATACACAGTAGGCTGAGAAGTCAGTCAATAAAATTTTAAATGTCCAATTCTCGTAAATTGATGCTATTTAAAAGTTTTGGATAAAACGTGTGTATAAAATTAGAAAATGGTGAAATTTTTAGTTACAGTGATTTCGAGATGAAAGTGAGTACCCTGCCTTATTTTAGAGAGGCGAGAGCTAGTACAAGTAGCGATTTGTTGCCAAAAAAATCTAAGAGACATGTACAGTTATATGTATAGAAATTGGGCACAAGTCTTATGAGTAGTTTTTACCATATTTGCGTAAATCAGGTTTTTCTAATTGATTTGCTGTTTTGGTTAGTGTTGGCAGTTAATGTAAAAAATATTTCCGTAATATCGCAGATCCAACTAATAACAATACACACAACAGCGAGTGGAGGGTCCGACCACTATAAATTTGGGACACCAAGTGACTCATCCCTGATTGGCTGCGGCAGGGACCACCTACTCTCCCAAAGTTATAGTGGTCGGCCCCTTAAACCAACAATAATTGACAAAATTAATTATTTACCATTTTAAAAATTTGATAGTGACAGGTTGATCAACCATACACTTTTTAACAAGTCAAAATCAATCAGGACCGATTTACACACAAAATGGTGTCCCCAATTTCTATAAATATGACTGTACATGAGGGCAGACATTTTTTATTATTTACCTTGGTGTTTTTTTATTATTATTATTTACCTAGGGGAGAAATGTTACTTCCGATTAGAGAAAAGCAGCAAATAATGGTGATTTCTCAGGTTAGTAGTAAAAAATATATTTTTTGATATCCTCCTTACTAAATTAAAACAGAATATTTTTTTTTACTAAATAACTTGTTTTCAATCCTTTTTTTTAGTTTACAAATAACTGTGAGGAAATAATATTTAATCATAGTATGAAAATGAATATTTCCTAGGCAACCACTTGCACTTGAAAATATTTACTTTTTCTTTCAGAAAGGTCAATTTTTCTAATTGATTTTCTGAAAAAAATTTTTCTTTTTATTACACCCATAGATATACACAAAAAATCTAATAAGTACTTCTACTCTACTCATATTTAAGGATTTTTTCATAGGACCAACATAAAATAATTTTACATACCCTTCTGTATCTTTTGGACAACGAAAAAATGATACTCCTGGAGTACCCATTTTTGTAAAACATCCATCCACTAAACAATATACCACCATTATTAAGTTAATAAAAAAAATAGCGTAGTCACGAAAACACAATTAACAACAGTGTCCCTACTGCGTATTTAAATTCTGTCTTCTTTGATAAAACTACATATTAATTTTAATACAAAATCAGTAATGGTAGCTGTTGCAGAAACATTCCACAACGTGAAAGCTATTTTTTATAGCCACCTCCTTTCAAAGATAAAATTAAAATTCCTCCTTTGTAATAAAAATTAAGCCGACAATAAAACCGAAATTCTATTTTTATCACAAAGAAAATCCCTAAACAGCGGTATCGACAATCATACGTTCTTATTTGAAAAAGAATTCGTGTGCGGGGCGGTGTCAAGCTGAGGTGCGAGAAGAAAGCGACATTCTAATCAGTACGAATTTGTCTGGCAGCCGGGTAACAAGTTCGAAGTTTTCTCGTAAAAATTTCCGCGTGAAGTATCAGAATTTCTTTAGTCCGGGTATAATTTTGCTCCCAAATTATTCCAAAAATTTTTCGTTTTGAACAAAATCAAAACTTTCACTAGAACTGAATTGATGCAATGTCATATTTCATTCTGGCAGGTAACAAGTTCGGAAGTTTTCTCGTAAAATATTCCGCGTGAAGTATCAGAATGTTCTTTAGTCCGGGTATAATTTCGCTCGCAAGTTATTCCGGAAATTCTTCGTTTTGAACAAAATCAAAACTTTCACTAGAACTGAATTGATGCAATGTCATATTTCATTCTGGCATAAGTGCTGATTTTCTTGATGTTAACAAATTAAAACTGTTAGCACCTCCTCAGTTTCTCAGAACAATAGGTTTTTGTCTTCTTCTGTAAACATATATCGAATGTAGTCGACTATTAAAACCTATAAAGTAATGTAAAGAAAAGTGACTAGCCTTAGAGTGAGTTGTGATAAAACAAAGTGAAATTAAGAAAGGTGATGTGGATAGTGTCCTTTGGAATGTCAGCAGATGGAAAGGTAGTTTAGCCTTGTTCAGAGACGGTGAATAAAAGTAGTGCCGGGTGTCCTAAAACTTTCTGATTTAATTGAACTTTAGGATTTATAATAAGTAGCTTCCTGTTCATAAAATTAAGCTAAATTTAAACAAAACACTTTTTCTAATTTTTTAAGTAAATTGAAAGAATCTGAAAGGTTTTTTATAATAAAATAATTAAACGTATATTAAATTAATGTTCTCAAATGAATAGTCAAGATACAGAGCATCCAACCAGCCTTTTGGGGTTTTCCCAGTCTTCATTTAGGCGTCATCAGGGAATGGCGTCAACTACATATATTAGGAAGGCGTAGCAAATTACGTTTCTCCATTAGTAGCCTTCGGTAAAAGGCAATCTAAAGAATAAATTAATAAATACCTACGTAATAAGTTCCAAATAATAAATAGGTGCATTTTAGAAATAACATGCAGAGCATAGCATCTTGTTTCAAGTAGCTAAGAAACAACATATTCTTTCACATCAGAGAATCTATTAATTTTGCAACAAAATATTTATACTGATAGATTATGTTTCATTTTTTGTCGGATAAAAAGATTTGTGTTTTCGTCTATGCCAAGATTGGCTTATAACATTTAAAGGATTTGGGGTAGTAACTTTTTTCTCAGAAAACAAACCTAATTTTTTATCTTTCTGGGTGGTAATTTATGTTAAAAGGCATTTTCGCTAAATAAATATTTTAAAAGCTAAAAACCAAAATGTAAATTGCCGCATCTTTTAAATTAATTTCAAGCAACTAATAAGAGTTTGAACAAGACCATAACATAAAGTGTATTTTAGAAAATTCAGAGTATTTAGCATTGCTATTAGGTTTCGAAAATATTACTGGTAATATTACCAAACAAATATTTATCTGATGGTTATATTATCAAAGTCTTTGGTAATATTATCGTAATTTATATTTTCCTTTCTACTTTATTTAATTTGAACTATGATAGTATAGAGAATATAAGCAACTAAATAGAGAAAAGAGGGCACGAGAACCTGAGTTACATACTACTTCAGTGATAATATATTTTTCTGCTTTTAGACCTTCCTTAATAACAAATGAGTTGGAAATATTTAAATAAACAAAAAAATTTGACCTAATTTACAAAATAAGAATAGGTTGTTCTAGGAGAAACAGCAATAAATTAATAAATCATCAAATGTTAAAATAGTATAAGATTTTTAAAAACCTACATTTTTATTATAGTCGCCTTGTAATTTGGTTGTTAAGAATAATGTCTACCATTTAGCACTTATGTTAACAAAACAAAAATAATTTAATATTGTAGGCATTTTTTTCCAAAATAACCATAATTGTTATAAACATGAAACATTCATAGGTAGGTAGGTAGGTAGGTTTAAAGTGAGTGGACTTTTTACGCCCTCCACTGCGACCGCTCGGTCTATTGTGGCTCACACCTTTTTATATTTTTCCCAATAGGATCGGACTTCTAATGAATCCTATAAAAGATTGGGAGAGAGTTCTTACATCTCCTCTTACTCGTGTCGCTACCGGACACGAGCACAATGTGTTCTGATGTGTTCTGGTGTCCCTGTCTCCTGGAGAGTATGACGAGCAGACGATTAGATCCATCATGCCCTCCTCTCCCGGTCTAGTGACGTGGGTAGCTACCAGGTCCTTGTTACAGGAACCAGATGTTCTTTCTGAGACCGCATCTCGGGCCTTATCCTAGGAAAACGGTCCTATCCGCTTTCTGTTTAAAGCCAGGGAACCCTTTTTCCTATAAAGGCGGTTCTGTCCGCCTTCTGTTAGGATTCAGGGAACCCTTCCTAAGCACCTGTTTGTTCAGGATGAATTAGTCCTTCCCCGTGAACCAGGCGCCGGTGACTTCAGGGGCACCTTACGAAACGGATTCACCCGTTTCGGTCGGCGCACCTTTGTCTGCTTGTGACCTTGAATGGCATCTCTCGAAACGGATTTATCCGTTTCTGT
This sequence comes from Listronotus oregonensis, assembly GCA_019359885.1. NCBI lineage: Eukaryota > Metazoa > Arthropoda > Insecta > Coleoptera > Curculionidae > Listronotus > Listronotus oregonensis. The sequence goes on from JAHBCN010018311.1 coordinate 17,168, forward strand.
CAGCGCACCTTGTCACTTTTTTCCTATGTTTGGTGCTAGGGAAGTAATAGTCCACCACGGCAGAGCCCCGCATTACCGCAGTAAGGCTCTGAGAGGTCGCCCTGTATCTCAGAGGCACCGTTGG
>JAHBCN010018312.1:0-17162 GCA_019359885.1 Listronotus oregonensis
AAAAATATTTTATTATTGCATTAATTATTCAATTTATTATTTATATTTTAATTGTAAAAGATATTTAGTACCAAGAAACATATAATTTTTAAGGAAGAACTATACGCTTTTTTACTATAACTGAATTATTTTGTTAATAACCTTTTTTTTAAATTTTTTTCCCTCGGGAGACGCAACTTTGGGGAAAAAAGTTGGGGACTTAACCCAAAATGAACATGTGGTTGTATAAAATGGTAATAAGACCCATGATAACCTATGGTTCAGTTGCCTGGGGGCAAGGGTCTCACAGACCGTAGCAATCAGACAACTTCAAAGTGTGCAAAGGCTAGCATGGTATGCACACGGGAGCTATGAGAACAACTCCAACCGCAGCCCTAGAAGTGCTGCTAAACCCTGCCACCCACATCTACATACAGGGAAGGGTAAAGGCGGTATTCTATAGGTTCAAAGGAGGTCAAAGTCCAATTATAGAACACCGAAGCCCTAAGATGGGAAATAGAGGAGGACCAAGAGGTCAGCTCATTGTTTGAGATGCCTCAGACAGGATAACCCCTCGTTTCATCTTCAATAGACACTTTCGTATTGTCATACCAGATAGGAGGACTGGAAGGAAGGCCCTCCAATCAAAGCCGATCATATCTGGTATACAGATGGCCCAAGCCCAAAACAAGGTGTAGGAGCTGGCATCTATGGAGATAAGCCTGAAAAGGTAATTTTTAGTTCTTCAGCACGCCAGGGTTTTTCCCAAGGGAAATCGCAGCAATAGTGATTGCGCCGTGAGGATTAAAGAAAAGGAAAGAAAGGAAAAATATCGTCATTTACTCAGATAGCCAAGCGGCCCTAAAGGCCATCACTCCCAAAAGTTAATTCCAAACTAGTTGGGACGTATACGGCCCTGGAAAAGTCGGCTTGGCAAACAAACTTACGGTAGCCTGGGTACCAGGCCACGAGGGCCATCCAGGCAACGAAGAGGCCGACGACCTACCCAAAAAGAGGATCAGCCGCGGAAATGATGGGCCCCGGGAGCCATTCTCCGGATCTCGGCAGGTCTCTTCAAAGCATCTATTAAGAGTTGGGTAGACAGACAGTTTCATAGCTGGTGGGTACAAACACCGAGACAACGACAGGCAAAGCAGTTCATTAAGACCCGCTCGGCCAAACATCGGACCTACTGAGCCACACCCGCAAAGGTCGTAAGGATAACGGTGGGTCAACTAACAGGACATTGTAAACTCAACAAGCACCTGGAAAGAATAAACCTGGTGGAGGAAGCCTGTGTGGTTCTGCCAGGAGGCTGAAGAAACAGCCTTACATGTGTGGTGCCATTGTGAAGCACTATGCAGGCTTAGGTTTACTAGGTTGGGGAGGAGAAGCCAAAACCGGCAAGTTATATGGAGTGGCCAGTGTCGAGACTCTGGAGTCAAAGTTAAGAAGACGGGCTTGGACAAGGTACTTAAAAACGATAGGAGAAACCATAATAAATCTGGTAAGTTGCAGTGGTGGGGGTCATTTTTCGCCATCTCCGCTCAAATAATCTAATCTAATCTAATCTAACCTTATTTTTATTTTACTCTTACTCCAATATAATTAGTCATAATTGATTATTGGACTTTGTATCATTGTAACACAAACACTTTATACTTATTATTTTCCGCTTTTTAGTTCGGCTTGCTATAACAACGTGTTTTTTAAATTTATTTTCATATTTTTTTGGTCTCAAAATAACATCAAAAGTAATCTTAATCAAGAGCCTCGATTTTAAGTACATCTTATATTTGTCAATAAATATATTATGGTCGACGAATCCTAAAAAAAAATTATATGGAAAAGACAAACCCCATAGATAACCCAACTTAAAAGTTAAAAACCTTTTTTTTTTAATAATTATTTTGTTGCCAGTAGCCTGATTCTTGCAAAAAGCGTTAAGTGCTATTTTGGCCCTGTATGGCGAATGCGCACGCATTGCCATTTTGACAAAGAGTTATTTTCTTTTATTTTATTTTGATGAGCCTAGTCAGGACATTAGAACAAATCTTCAAAATAATTGTATTGTCATCGGCTCTTGACCCCTGTACAAATTTTTAAGTTTATCAGACTTTTTTAAATAGGTGAATATTACGTTGAAAGATTCCGTTACATACATACATTTTAAGCTTATAAAAGCGTGGTAAAATGTTGAGTTAGTGATAGAAAAATTAAAGTTTGTTTTCTCAAATTATTAGTATTTTATTACATGTACAGTTACGGCCATAAAATTTCGGGTAACGATTTTACGTTGTAAAACAGCCTTCAGTTACCAGCTTACCTTTTCTTTTGACACTAATTCGAAATCTGTCATTGTCCAAAATATATCAAGTTCTTCGAACCATGCCACGCATATCAGTAGCAAAAAAAGTTTAATTGTTACATTGCTGGAGGAGGCTACCAGAAAAAACTGTTGCGGAGAGAGTCGGAGTGCCAAAGAGTTCGGTTCATGATATCAAACAAAAATTTCATGATAGAAATTTGCACGAGAGAAAGGAAGGTAGCGGTCGTCCACACATATCAACCGAGGAACAAAACGAAAACTTGATAAGCTGCGTTCGAAGAAATCCTTTTAAACAGCCTTTTCTGCAAAACTAGAAAGGATTTTTCCTGGGGGTGCATCAACAAATTTTCGGAGCTTCGATCCGTCGAGCGGCCAAAAAACCCTTTTTAACACAGGCAAATAAACAAGAAAGGGTTGAAATTTTTCCTAGAATACTACCAGGAAATACGTTTCTGGGAAAGGGTAATATTTAGTGATGAAAAGCTTTCCAGTCAAGTTTTAATGAAGTATGCGAGTATATAGACCCCAAATTCAAGATTTAAAGAGACATACACCCAAAAGATAAAACAGAGGGTAGGTTTTCGGTCAATGTTTGGGGGGTTTTATCGGCGCAGGATAAGTGGACGTTTGCCATCATATCCAGGGCAGACTTAACGCCACCCCTTTTCAAGAAATACTCCAAAATAATTTCTGCCAGCGGCCTATAATGCCCATGGGAATGATTTTATCTATAGCACGACAACTGTCCGGCCCCTACAGCCCGAAGGGTCACCGACTGGTCAAGAAACAACCAGGTTAGAATCCTTCCCTGGCCATCCCGAAGTCCCGACGTTAACCCGATGGAAAATGTATGGGGACTGATAGTTAAAAAAACCAGTCAACACAAGTTCAGCCCGCAAATGAAGAAGAGTTATGGGCACAAATTCAAGAGGCGTGGAATAGTTTGACTGAGGATTACACTAGAACATTTTCGGCTTCGATTCCTAAAAAATTGGCCTTGGTGATCGAAAAGAATGGAGCTATCATAAAATACTGATTTTTGTTTTATACTTTATTAGTTGATATTCAATTTGATTTTAGTTTTCTGTATAAATTAATGCAATTCGCTTACTTCAAGTCTTTGTTTGTTTTTTTTCAACTAAGAAATTGATATTGAAAGGCCCGTGAACGTACTGGTACTTCAAATATATATTATCAGGGAAAGACTGGTTTACGAAAAAAAAAGAGGCCCCGATCTTCCCGCTTTTTTCGTTCCTTCATCCCTAGAGTGTCTCCTCCTAATCTCCAAAAATTTAAGTCCCGTGTGAACAAACCCCCTCCACCACACTAAAGACACCACGGTACGTCAGTACTTAGGCATCAGCCTTCGGGGGACTGTCCCAAGATTAAAAAAAAAAAAAAATCAATGATTTTGACACGGATTATCAAATTTTGCCCGAAATTTTATGGCCGCAACTGTACAAAACAGGGCAAAAACAAATTATTGTGCAGGTTTTTTTTTGTTATATGTATAAAAAATTAGATGGTGGTTTTCAACAACTAAATATTAGGTACCAAAAACTCTGAAATCTGAGTTTTTTTTGTTTAGTAAAAATTTTTTGTACCAAATTTTTTTCGGACACGCCACTGAACCTTCAAAAACAATTTCATCTACGCTAGCCACACTACTATTCTATTCCATTCTGGAGTGCAGTATAGCTCGGCAATAAAAGTAAATCTTTTCCAGACGCGCGCGGCAAGTTCGGCTATTTAGGAAATTTAACTATGTAAAATAGCGGTTGCAAAGAGGGCTTTTTAAAGGGCCTTTTCGGCTTGTTTATGGGCAACTTTGTGGTAAAATGGCGTGGAAAATTCTCTCGGAATTTCCTTCATGCGTCTTTGTTCTTGAAATGGGTGTTTTTGTATGCGTAAGACGTTCGTAAAATACAAATACAATACTTGAGTCTGGAAGAGACGAACGGTTTATATTTACTTCCAAGAGATAACTCAGGCAGTATAAAAAGACCCTAGATATCATGGAAACAACCTTTTACGAATACGTTATTACTTTTATAAAATCTCTGCAATGTCCATAAGAGCGCTAGTACCTTTTCAAATGACCGCAATATTCAATACTTGCTCTTCAATATTCTTAAAGAAGTCTGCATTTTATTTTTGATTCTATTTAATGCCTACGAGGCCGAGGTTGGTTTGATGGGTCTTTAGTTTAAAAATAAAAAACTGTATGTACTATTAGACGTAGAGCTAGACCCGAAAAATCATCGTCATTAGTAATACGGAGTTTCTCCCGTAAATCATGTTTATTTAGTATTCTTAATTGTGTTCTCGCGCGGCTGACAATCTATTGGATACAGGGGGTAGCAATAAGGGGTGAAAGTGCAAACATTTGGGAAAAAAATCGTCATCGATAATATGTCAGCCATTTTGGCCACTTAAAGTTGAACCCCTAAGGTGTCTAAATCCAAAAGGGCTGACAGTTAGGTGAATACCGAGGCAGTAAAACGAAGTCAAATTACCCCGAGCGCTTATTTTATACAGGGTGTTTTTTAATTGAATGTCAAAATTTAAGGGGGCAATTTTCAGGTCCATTTTAAGAAGAAAACTTTATATAAACGTATGTCCTAAACGTCCTAAGTTTGGAGATACAGGATGGTAAAATTTTCAAAATTAATTATCTATTATTAATATAAGTAATACCACTTTAGATATTTTATTAAAATTTGGCATACATTTACTATGAATCAAGAGGCATTTTTTTTATTTCCACCAGTGGCGCTCGTACTGAATTTGACCTGCCTATTTTGACAAATATTGATGGACGTCACTGATTTATCTTACAGTAAAAAATATTTTTGAAATCCCCAATCATATATTTTCTTCAATTCGATGCGCGGTTTTCGCTCAAAAAATCGACCTTGTTAATAAACATGTCCATTTGAAATAAATGTTGTTTTTTTTTAATTTTAAAATAAAATGGTATATCGCTGTTTAAAAAAAATATATATATTGCAGATAAATATCTAGACATACTCCATTCAAACATTTTCGATATCCCTTAATGATGTTGCTTTAAATTTAATAATAGATATTTCTTTCAACAAGATGGCGCCCCTACACATTACACTTTAGAAACCGTTGGATGGAAACACTTGAACCTATAAGGTGGCCACCAAGATCTCCGATCTATCACCCCCAGATTTTTTTCTTTGGGAGTGTTGAAAAGTAAAATTTATAAAGAATTTATCTTAACTCGACAATAACTTGATCAAAGAATTTATAAAGCCTTTACAGAAATAAAACCATTACACATCATAAAAGCCTTAAAATCCGTTCAAAAAGATGTCAAAAGTATGTTAAAAACAACTAAGAGGCTTTCGAATATTTGCGATGAATCCTTACTTTATCCCTTTTTTTTTTTTAATTTACTTTCTTGTGTCAACTATTTCTTCTACCAATTGTATTTTCAAATATATTGTGTAATATCTTTCTACCTACAATGTCAACATAGTTTTGTTTCTAGGATATCAGCTTTTATTTCATGGCCTACTGTAGTTTAAAGTAATACAGATTAAATACATCGCATAAAAAACTAGTATTATCCATGGTGTTTTATACAGGGTGATTCATGAGGAAATGTCAATACTTCAGGTACGTAGTCAGGGTTCCAAAATAACATAAAAATCTATACAAATATGGGTCCGCAAGGTATTCTTTTCTGAACTACAGGGTGTTAAAATTCTAATTTAATTTTCCAATTTTTTAAATAAAATCTATGATAATGTAAATAACCTAGTTTATGTTTTGGTAAACATAATTTAAGAATAATAATTTTATTGAAACTTAAAATACATATTGGTTAATAATACATTTTGTTTTATTTTTTTTTTTTAATTTTGCTATAATAAAATCAGATGAGTCGTAATTTTTTAAATCCAAATATCTCGAAAACGGTTGCTCATATCAACTTTTAACAGTTATACCTTTTTGACGTAAAAATGACCAAACAATTATTAAATTTACTTAAAAATGTAATACAGAGCGTACCAAAAAGTTGTGATTATTCAAAATAGTAAGAAGACGTGAAGGTAGCACCCCCTACAAGTAAAAGCGGCACTAACATTAGGTTTGAATCCGTTATACTAAAAAACCCCTGAATACCAATTTTTACTCCCATATTTACATTATCGTAGATTTTATTTAAAAAATAGAAAAATTAAATGAAAACTTGAACACCCTGTATTTCGAAAACGAAGGCCTTGTGGACCCATATTTGTATAGACTTTTATGTTTATTTTTGGACCCTGACTACGTACCTGAAGTATTGACGTTTCCTCATAAATCACCCTGTATTTTTGAAAAAAGAATTTAATACGCTATCTTTTTAAAGAAAATATACAGGGTGTACTATTTTGGAAAAATGATGTTAGGTCCGATTACCTTTTTACCTGAGCCGGTAAACGACAGATTATTAAAACATTATTATAAAGAAGTTTGTGTATAAAACATTTTTTTGTATCTCTTTTAACTAAGAAAATATAGGGCCATTCTGAAATGGTTATTTTTCTGATTTTCCAAGGAAGTTTAAAGGTGTATGGAGCCCAATGCTATGGCCCATTTGATCAAAAAATGTCCAGCCCAGTATGAAAATAACTGTCAGAGTTGGCCCCACCGATTTTGCGCAATAACGAAATTCCACGAAATGATTTAATGTGCTGCCTACTTACACACTGATAAATTAGTGTGTAGTTAGGCAACACATTATATTTTTATGAGAGCCGTATTAGTTTCGATTGTTTTGCTTTGTGTGATTATATTTTGTGGTTGCAGAAGTTTTTTGGATTGATAAAAACCTTCTTATTTTAATGATTAGTGTTTATTAAATTGTGACTATAATTTTGTGTTTATTGATTGTTACTATAATATCGAACAAAATGACTAGAGGTTGTATGGTTTTGTTGCAAATCTAGGGTAACATACCCGGCATTTTTTACTTTAGGTAAGTATTCTATATTTAAATTAGGTGCTTCCTAGGTAACGTTAGGTAACCGAATAAATAATAATATACATATGTTATAGAAAATGAAAATTTCATAGGAGATGATGATTAGGAAAATATATTAAAAAATTTAAAAAAAAAATTTTTCCCTTTTTAATGTACAACAATGTTTGTGTATTTCTGTGGATTATTAAAAAGAAATAAGGTTTACACTTAGGTACTTTTATTTCATTTAATAATTAAGTACATTCTTTAAAGGATCAAAATTATTAATTACTGGGCAGACCAGGCAAATTTTAATTTATACAGGTCCCTCTAATTGAATAAAAGAAAGTACAATTTTATGTTAAAGTTACTTTTTTGCTTTTCTGTATTTGTTTAAAAAGAAATTATATTTTTGGTTTCTTAAACTTACATTATCAACTTAACATACTGTAGACACATAATATTTAACGGTTACTGTTATAATGGATACCTAGGTACCAAAGGTTACTAAACATTATTAACCACTGTCTCATAAATGTTTGTTATTAGTAAAAAGTATATGCCTAAAAAGCAGTTATAAAAATTTTCACTTTTTAATGTACAACCACAAACTTAGGATAAGATTAAACTCATTTACATATCTTGCCCTTCTTTTATCATAAAATTGTATAAGTACATGAAATATGAAAAGTTCGTTTTTATTTATTTACTAAGATTTTTGGTAAAAATACAAAACTCCCTCAAATATCGACCATTTAAATAGAAGGCTGTAAAGTGGCGCTATCTATTCTTTCCATATTATATCAGATGATATAAAATCCAATATTACACAATAATTTTAAATATTCTATGGAGTATCGTTTAATAACCAACAATTTTGTGCAAAAAATAAAAAAAACAGTGAATGCTTGAATTTGACATTTGATGATGTCAACTTTATAGGTAGTAACAAAAGAATTATGGAAGTCCGGCTCTGACCTACTATTCATTGCGCAAACTCCGCGGGGCCAATCCCCCGATTCCCGCTGCCCTGCACGCCTGGACAATTTTGTTCTATAGTATTGGGCTTCCATACACCTTTAAACTTCCTTGGATTTTCCCCAGTATCTCCTAAGCAAGCGCAAATTTTTAAATTTAAATTTTATCATTTTAAGTTTTAAGAGCACTAACAATTACGGAGATACTCTATAAAAGTGTCGAAAATAGGACACTCTGTATATACTTATAACATAAATACCTATTTTTTCTTTGATTATTGCTCGGGTTATTTCTTTTAAACAAATTATAAACTATTCTTATTACTAAGAAAATCTTTTGTCCTTTATTTCGGAACGTTTTCTAGTTTTTCCACTTTTTTAAATTTGAGCTTTCACAGTTAAAAGAAAAACGTAGAAAACTACGATGCATTTCATCCAATTTTTTTATTTTTCGTAGTTTTAATGAATCCACACCTATAGAACTTAATGAGTGGAGCCGGCGCGAATTTCGAGGACCTCCCAAATCGTGATTAAAATTTCTTTTGGTAAAAGGGAGTCATTTTGGTAATAGCGACGACTTTTAGTGTGCACTCTTTCACTAAAAACGTCGTGCATTTTACCCAAAACGAAAAAAAATATATATTTGGAAAGGTTGGTATATGAAAATTTGTAGAAACGCTTATTTCGTTTCTACCTATGTACAATTTAAATTCATTTTTTAAATTTGTTTTTCTACAAACGTCAGTAAAAGTTAAATTTTTAATGCATGCTGTCAGTGTCTAAAGTGTCATTTTATGACACTGGTGTTAAAAGTAATTACTTTCAGCACTTGTGCTAAAAGTGATTTACTTTTAACACAGATAAGAAATTACAGAAACGTAATACTTAAATCAAAATAAATTATTTATTTAAATAAAAGTACAATTACTAAAATACAATTTGAATAAGAAACTCCATGGCCAATCTAATTGGTGGTTGTTACACAATTACTTTGGTAAGATATGTACCCGGGCAGGAAGCAATGTCATCCACCAAAGTTTTGGACAAAACTTGATCAGCACTTTTCTTTTTATCTTGTAGCGAGTTTTCTATATAACCCTCTGCTACTAGACTGGACTTCCATCCACCGTGTCTCTTAATTGTAGTAAGATTAGCACCAGAGTCTGCCAACAAACTAGCTGAGAAACGTCGGAAGCAATGTCCAGTGTAAAGATGGGAATCAGGCAAATGTAGAAATTTAGCCATTTGAGCAGGCATTTTACCAAATGTGTTGATTCCAACTGAGTTATGGCACATTCATTTTTTAAACATCTTATAAAAACTCTTAAATGATTAATATTCACTGAGAAATGCTATGTCCTTTTTATAATAGTTCATATTAAAAAACAAGGTACCACTAGTTACAAAGTTTCGATGCACATTAGTTTTTGGGTTCTGTATATGCACAATTAGTAAAGTCTCCTTGATGTCTTATTTAATGTTAAATTGCAGTTCTTCTTGACAGGCTATTTCAAATACGAAGAATTGCACTATTTTTGATTTCAAGATATATTTCATCCGGGCCTTTGAAAAATTTGATCGATTTGTTCTCTTAGTCAATATTTTAGAACTTTTTGGGCGATATCCTTCACCCTTTTGCTTTTACAGGCAACTTGCTTGTAATATCCGCTTATGTCCTGATTATTTAAGGTTCACATCACCTTAAATCATGGAGTAATTTAACATATCTAGAGATTTCTTATTTGATTTTCAAAGTACGCAAGTAGCACTTTTTCACTGGCATTCTTGCCACTAACATTTTTCTGATCGCACCATTTTAAAAAACAATCGTATGTAAATTCGTATTGTTGCTTTGACTAACTAGGCAATAATTCGATTTCCACCGGCACCGGGAGATATTCATTTTCTTGATCACTTTCCATGGAATAAGAATTCGATTATTTGATGTTACTTGTCGACAAAGACTAATCAACAAATTTATTTTTTTTACCTTAGCAACTTATTTTATAGATAAATTAGATGAAATTAGATTTTATAAATAATAATAATGTCGACGATAAAAAAATATTAATTTGGACTTTTAATGGTGTTTGTAGGCATGGACTTCTCTTCTAACAAATAAATGACTGTTTAAGGTACATATTTTACTTGGTACATTGTTATACAGAGTGGAGTGTTTCAAAAACGAACTGTTTTTCTCGAAAAACATTGAAAAGGATAGACTCTTAAATTTAATATTTAAAGGTGGCGGTGTTCAATTTTTTATTTCCATTTAAGTAACATGAAAAAATGCTTTTTTTAGTTTGGAATTTTATTACTCAGAAACAAATTACTGTATAGTAACATACAAAACAACTTTTATAGGAAATTTAACGCTCTACAAAAAAGGTTAAAAAAAGTTTTATGTAAAGTAAGCCGTTTTGAAGTTATCTAGCCTCAACCACTGAATTGTAAAATTAAATTACTTATAATGACATATTTTCATACAGATGTAATATAGCCGTATTTCCTATTAATGATTTATAAAATTGATTATTTGTTTATTTATCGTTAATTTATAAATATTTTGATCTAAACTTTTTTAGAGATTTATAAATGTTTGTTCTAAAGTTGATAATATATGATATGTAAGTAGTATAAAACGATTTCATCGCATATATTAGTAAATAATACCATTATTTTAAACAATGCAGTGGTTGAGGCTTAATAACTTCGAAACGGCTGATCTTACGTAAATTTCCTACAAAAAACTGTCTTGTTTGTTACTATAAAGTAATTTGTTTCTGAGTAATAAAAATCCAAACTACAAAAAGTATTTTTCCCATGTAATGCCTGATGTTTGCTCTTGTTCTATGGAACAAAGTTTCTCCATATTAAAACTATTAAATTAAAATTTTGAAATACACCACTATAAATTGTTCAAGTTTTGTACAGAAGGCTACTTACGAAGCTGTCTTTTTTAGTTGGAAAAAATATTTATATGAAAAAATTTTAATGGCGTACCACTTTTTTTATAAAAAATATCAGAGAACAAGTTAGCAGAAACTACATTAAGAGCAACAATACAATTATTGCAAATAAAAATATACTTTAATATTTTAGCAGCACATACCAAAATAAAAACTAATATAAACACAAGTACTTTTAGTTTATATAAAAAAATGTAGCAAAAAAAGTTAAGCCGTTGTGGATGTGCATGTGTCATATAAAATTTTCTTTATAAAATATTATTAAAAGAATAATTAGGCCTTCATATAATTAGATCTTGGGTAAACTTTAAGGCAATTATATTTAGACTACAACATATTTAGTCTTTAACTCATTGTGAGGCTTCTGAAATAGGTAATTAATACTTCCTCTGCTATTATTTCTACCTTCCGTTGATTGCACCTACTTATATCAAATACATACTTTAGCGCTATACTAAGCTGAAACTACGTTAATCCGACTTAATTGTTTTAGATAGTTTGGTTGTAATAGAAACAAGTCAAAATTTTATGCCTAAACTCTGACAAGCATCCATATTCCATAGAACATGCGGTATTTTTAAATAAAAGGTATTTACTTGAACTCGCATAAAATAACACGGAGATTAAAACAGTACTTAGAGTTAGTTTCTGGTAAGTTCTGATAGTTAGTTTTTTTACATTCTATATTTTCCGCACTAGTGCAAAAAATTAGGACATCACTTCAAGTTTGTACCATAAATAGTGAAAGAGTTATGAGAAACTTAAAACCTTGTTGTATGACGACATTTTACGTAAATAATTTAAATAATAATAATAATAAAAACATGTCAGATATTGCTGCTCTATCCGGTTTAAACAGCGAAGAAATAAACCCTTTGCCTGCGCTGAGAACCGGAAATTTGGCTCATGGGCTCTATTGTCGAAAACGTCTATTATCCAAAGTCTTGTGGACCATGTTTAAAGACGTAATGCGTATAGTCTAAAACTAAAAATAAAAACAAATATGATTCTTTTCTTTTGAATACCTTTTTATTGTATAATTAGGAGTTGTTATTATAGCTAATAAAAACCATTTTATTGCAAAACTACAAATATATTTGGAAATGAAGAAACTTTGTATTTCGTGCAAAATTTTTTATTGAAATCAATATCCTAGTAAAGCGCTTTTAGTAAAACCATCATCAGTGCTATCTACAAGTAAACATTCAACATTAAAAGCAAATTCAAGAAAGGTTTAAATATTTTAAGGAACTGTTATTGTCAAAAAGTTTAAATGAGTTTAAAAAGTGAATTTAAACATAATACGAATCCAGATGAAGTTAAAAAATAGTAAACTTGGTATAAAAAAAAAAAAAAAGGAAAGGAGAAGTTCAGAACTTACTGGTCAAGCAGGAGTCACATTAATTTAAGCGTGCATAAATGTAAACAGGACATCGACAAAGTACGCCATTATTAAATAAAATTAAAAATTAAACAACTGTGAATAATCTTTTACCTTTAAAATTAAAAGGGTGAATTTTAAAATTAAACCACAGTAGTGTACCATTTTGTAAAAGAGAAACATGTGATTATGTTAGGTTAAGAAACCAGTAGTACTGAAGTGTAAAAACGGATAGACAACTAATCCGAGGGAGCAGAAAATGATGTACTACTTGTAAGTACTACATCTTTTTTTGCTCCCTTGGATTAGTTGTCTATTTTTTTACACTTTAGTACTACTGGTTTCTTAACGTAACATAATCATATGTTCGTCTTTCCACAAAATGGTATACTAATGTAGTTTGATTTTAAAATTTATTTTTTCAAAGGTAAAAATGTGCAATTATTAACAGTTGTTTTATTTTTATTTTTTTTAATAATGGAGTTGTTTGCCGATGTCCTGTTTACATATTACGTGGCTGTGACTCCTGCTTGACGAGTAAGTTCTGAATTTCTTCTTTTCTTTTTCTTTATTTTTTTTTCAAGTTTACTAATTTTTATTTTTTATTTAGATTTGTTATATTTAATGTTTAAACTTACTTTTTCAAATTTATTAAAACCTTTTGACAATAACAGTTTCTTAAAATATTTAAACCTTTCTTTAAATTGCTTTTCGTGTTTAATTCTTACTTGTAGATAGAACTGATGATGGTTTTACCGGAAGCGCTTTGCTAGGATATTATTTTTTTTGCACTAAATACAAAGTTTCTTTATTTTCTACATTCTTAGGTCAACAGCACGATGAAGTTTTAGAAATAAAGTTCGCTTATAATTAATTAAGGAATAATTGTTTTGAAGAAGAAAATTACAATACTACAATTTTTTATTTTGATTTTTTTTCTATTTTTTAAAGATTTATACGTCTTGTGTTTGTTTAACTTATCTACATATTTTTTAAAACATCTTAATACTAAACCTGCAAAGACCGACTAAAGCCTGTAATAAAGCAAGCTTATTCGCAATGAAATATCGGTGTGTCGAAACTGAATAAGTTGTGAAGCTATTAGTTGCGCAAACATCTATACCAATTATTCACACATAAGGCGAAAATAGGTAACTTAAAACACAAATAATTTGTTATATATAATGACAAAAACTACTGCAAAGTAAAATATTTATTTTGCTTAAATGTTTTTTGATTTTTTTTTTATTTTTAAGAGTTTGTCATTATAGAAATAAATGAAAAATTTTATTTAAAATTAATGTATTTTTTACACATAATCTTTTGAAGCTTTATTTTCTTTGCCACGTCATACAATCCTGGTTTCCAAAAATTAAAGCTATCGACAAAGAAGATCGCAGCTATGTATTGTATGAGGTATTTCTAAAGCATCATGTTTGTTTGTTAATTTCTATTGAAAAATTAAGAAAAATGTTACAACAGATAAATAAACTCACCCTCTGTGGCACTCCCTTCGTTGTAGCTGCACGCCCATGTCTGGGAGAACTGGAACCATGTTTTTCTTTTCTATGTGACGTTTTAAAAATTCTTTGGATCCGAGAAAATGTGTTTTTCTTTTTACTAGTGTTTGAACAACTTTGTTCTGAAAAGAAAAAAAGCAAAGTTATATAAGGTTGTGTTAATGAAAAATTGTTAAGCAATGAAATTAGTATAATTTTTGTATTAAGAGGCCATTGGTGTGGTCGGCTATTTTTTAGATTACCTGTTTTTAAGTTAAAACCAAACTTTTGGTTTTTTATGAGACACCTTGTATAGGTTTACATATTTTGACTAAGCAAATTTTAAGCTGTTTAAATATGTAATTTCGTATCAAAATTTAAAATATAAGAATTTTATTAAAATTTTTGTAACGAAAAATCTTTCCCAAGTAATATACAGAGTGTCCCATTAAACAACCCTATGTTTGGTTTATATCTGAAAAACTACATAGTCTACAAAAGATCCGGCTTCATCACAGGATTCTACGTAAATAAATCTATAATAATGCGTTTTATTTTTTAACTCGGATACATGGTAGCCAAGATACGGCCGGTGAATAAAAACACATTAAAAAAAAATTTAGAAGGTTTACCATGTTTCTTTAACAAAAAAAAATTAATGTTATTATTCCTTACTTATAACTTTAATTACTTAAATTATTAGCATTAAATGATAATGCTAATTTTGAAACAAATCGTACAGAAATACTTCTGATCCCTTTTTAAAAACTAGGTTAAATCATGAATTTTAACTGCTAAAACTTATAAAGTAACAAACATTAATTATATGGAATTTCTCTCTATACAACGTGTGTATCACTACTTTAAACAGTTTACAAAATGATCACTTACTTAGGAAAACACTTTCTTGAATAGTTGCCTGCGGCACAGTGCAGAACTTTCTAGAAAGTACGCTTTTAATATTAGCCCAACTTTCGCAATTGGGCCGTTAGACGGCGTCTCTGAGTTTGCTGTTAGTTTTAATTGTTATAATATGTTATACCATTATTTATGTAACATTTAATTATTATTAATTATTACACAACGTCTTTTAAAGCTGGCAGTGTCGGCTAAGTTATGAAATAAAATTTGTTTCTTTTTTCTATAATAATATGTTACGCGCAGTTTTTATAAACTTCTTTTAAAGCGTTATTGTTTGAATTAAAGCCGATTGTTAAAAAAAACTTTTATTTTTAAAATTGTATTGTTTTTTTCTTAATAGAACTTTTTTGTGCTACATTTTACTTAAAACTTTCATTTGCTTTTCAATTAGTAGTTCAATCATTAGAGCAAAAAAGGGTCATTTTTGTAATTAACGTTAACAGATATCTGACTGCGCCATAACATCCGGAATAACCTGTACATTACTAAAATCAAAAATCCAACCAATTTTTTTTCAGGTAATTTTTTAAACAATAATTATTATTTTTGTTTTTTTTAATAGAACAAAAAGTACTGTCTATATCGGTTTACCTATAGAAGACCGTTTGTAGAGAATTTAAAAACCTAAAAACCTAAAAAAATGGTTTTTAAAAATGCCGATCCGACTATTTTTCACCGCGAAAAGCCGGAAAAACGCTTAAAACAGACCTTTTTTCAAAAATTCGTATCTTCGTTAATTTTTAATATTAGAGCTGATTTTTTGGAAAATGATAGTCATTAACATATACTTTGAGCTGCCAAAAGATAAGAATAGGCGTTTTTCATGATTTTTTTTATTAGCTTATTGCAAAGCCACATGAAAATAAAGGCCAAAAATATTTTTTCCCGATTTTTTTGGCCTCCGGAAACGCCTTAAAAATCAATTTTAAGTTTGAATTTTGTAGGCCGGTGACGTCACGGCCCTAAATTTTCTATTGGTGGAATTTCTGCTTTGTTGTCAGCTTTTTGTTATTCGATACGCCTGTCATCAAATATCGATATGCGCAACATCTACAAAGTTGGCGTTTCCTGTCAATTGTCATATTGTCAATGTCAACCTGTATAACCTGTAACCTCTAATATTTATTATAATTTCTAATTTGTAAATAGTGTGTATTCTTTCCAAATATTCCAATTTATTACTATAGTTATTATTATCGCCAAACTTTCCTTGATATGAACCCTTTTTACGAGTAAATTTCCGTTATTTTATTCAAAATGAAAAAAGTGTATTGTTATTATTTGCGAAACCAGAAGCCGGCCGAGTTTAGGATCTTCAAAAATATTATTTTCTCTTCCAAAACAAGACGATAGGAGAAAAGCCTGGTGTGCTGCTGCAGGTATTGAGAAAATGCCCAAAGGACATGCCTATTATTGTTGTGAAAACCATTTTGATGTAAGTTTTTATGTTTTATTCCAATTGAAACTATTTAGGTAGTCTGGCTGTGTTTTAGTGTAAAGTCTAAAAAGCATTTCGCATTTTAGCATTTCGTTAAAATCGATACGATTGTCGATATCGATAGTTCCTAAACAGACTTGGCATCCATGTTGAATTTGATTGGTTAGGGGAGTGGCGGGCTATTTAAATTACAATGATAATTAAACCTTAAATAGAAAAGTAAGGGGTTTGTATTTTTCCGTGTTATTTAGCAGGTTTTGCTTAATTGTGTTTCTACTTTTAATTTTTACACACAACATTCTCAATATCAATTGAGTGAAAATACCCTATTGTCGCATTAATAGTTTTTATTCCATCGCACTATAAACAAATTGGCCCTCATTTTGCAAGTGCCGTAAATATTAGGCAAATGGTCCGATTTTAATTTTTAAACGGCTTTGAAAATTTGGAGATTAAAAATTACAAATTATATATCACACATTTTCATATAAGTGAACGCGCTAGGTTCATAAGCATTTTAACAATTGTTTCCAAACTTATATGAAAATGTAAGATATACAATTTGTAGCTTTAAATCTCAACTTTAAAAAGCTGTTTTAAAAATTAAATCGGACCATTTGCCTAATATGCACGGCACTAGCATGATAAGGGCCTAATTTGTTTATACGATTAATAAAAACTATTAAAG
>JAHBCN010018313.1:0-17174 GCA_019359885.1 Listronotus oregonensis
CATGGAAGTATCTTTCATCGCCTTCCAGCCCTTTTTATAAAAAAAACCTTTCATCCATGTAAAAACCTTTTTCATCCATACCCACTGCGTGCTTCAGACCGGAGCTTGGCCTGTAATATAGGAATTAAATTTGGTTTATTTAATACATTATTATTTTAATACAGTATATTTTAACCTAATTTCTGCAGAACTCTGAGGTTCCTCCGTGTTCAGTAAAAATTTCTGAAAAATTCCCAAGAATTGAATTTTTAAGTTTTCCACGAGTATTTATTTTAAATTTTTAAAAAAACTAATAATGGTCATTAAATGTTATACCAATCATTTTTCGTGTCATTTTCTATGGCAGTGATATAGTTTTTACAATAAGAGTGTAAACATTCCTATGACCATACTGGATTTTAAAATAATAATGCTATGAAATCAGATGGGGGAATACAACAAGAATATTGTACATCATTTTATCAACTCTGTATAGTAAAAAAAAAAGTTAATTAATCTTGGTAAAAAAGTGTATCTATACTCTATAAAAAAATCAGTTTTTTTTTTTGCATTAAAACAAATAAGGATTCTCATTACAGTACTAGTTAAAGTAATAAACGCCCTTACTAAATTTTTTATCCAACAATGAACCTAATTATACATAATGAAAGTGGTGACAAATAATGGATCTATGCGTATGAGCTGGAAACTAAACAGCACTCGACCATATGGGTGTTTCAAGATAAACAAAAATCGATCAAAAGTTGTTCACGTTCGATGCCCCTTTAAAACAAATCTTCGTCGTTTTTTAGAAAAAACTGGTAATGTTTGGGAAAAAGAAACGTATAATTGTTAATTTTAGATGCTACATTTATTTGATCCAAGTTTTTGGTAGAATTAAGAAAACAAACCAGAGCCGTCGAATTTCTTTTCATCTAAGCAATGCCACCTGTCACATATCTTATCTAATATTCTTTTGTTTTTAAAGGTGAAGAATAAATTGCGTGGACAACGATTTTCCTCGTAAACAAGCAATATTTTGATGATATTTATTGAAAACTGGTCATAAATCTTAACCAAAAAAAAAAATAATAAAAATGGACAATTTTTTAGAACACAAACTTATACAACAAAAATTGTAAGTACTTAGCTGAATTTAGATATTTTAACCTTGGTGGCTAATGCCTCAGGTAAATTTCTGCAGATAATATCCCATTAAATATTTTGCTTGGCTTTAAACCTTTGTTTTATGGTTTTCTATATTGTTAAAATTAAAATTTAAAATAAATAGTTTGACTTATTCAAATTGATTAAAATATTAACAAAAAAAGTAACGGAACCCAAGATAAACGCCCATGTCGAACGTAATATCGCAAAAAAAAGGCGACTCACATTTTCATTTGGTCACTAAACTATGTGAAAGTTAAATTACTAGCGTATTTATCACTTAGGAAAAAATGCGGCGTTTCATTTTCCTCTCTGTATAAGTAGCTACTTTAGATGACAATTGAGTATTTAATCAGCCGTAGTCGCTTTATCATAAGTTTGCAAGAAAAATTTTTTTAACCTTTAAGTTGTTTAAAGTGACTTGCAAAAGTATTTATATCTTACTTAAGAAAAAAACACAAATGTATTATTGGCTAAAATAAAATTTTTTAAAAGCTGTCCTTTTTAAAAGTGTCATTTTTTACAGAGGTCAACTTTACAGTGTTGGTTTTTTTGGGGTTTATAAAAATAAAATTTTAAGATATTTTTTATAAGCGTCGATCATATTTAGTGCGATTTATCTCAGGCTTTTGACCACTCGGTCATGCCCGCTCCCAAATAAAATTTCTTTCTACGGTCTTCCGCCTAAACTTTTTTTGTTAGCCTTCCAGTTTCCTTCTTATTTCTATGTTTTTAATGTTTAGGACACCAGCCTTCAGTACAAACGCAAAATGTATTTTTTTTCACATCAACGATTAATTATATCTATACCTTGGTTAACGATAGTACTTTAATATGTAGTTTTTTTTAAAACCCGTCTCTAGAACTACATTTTAATTTCTGAAGAGCAAAGACATTTTTGTTAAAACAAAATTAATGTGAAATATTTATGTAAAAGCACCATCGAATTTTTGACGTAATTTTCAAAAAGAAGCATAATTTTATAAGTATTAAAATTTTGATGTTTTTTAAAAAAAACATCAAAAAAATTTTTTACAACAGAAAATTTAGTTCGATCCCCCCAAAATTTCTGTACGGAGTAAGTTTGAAAAAGTAAATTTTATTTTCATATTTTAAATGGGGGGTTCTGCTTTTACTTTATCACATGATTTTTATTCTGAACAAGCTTTTTTAAAAATATTTTTTTTGTTCAATAGTAAAGGTAGTTTTCTCTTCTGCTATTTTGTTAATTTCGCTTGGGTTTATGAAATGAAACACTTATTACTTCTTAAATAAACAGTAATTTCTATAGATAGCTTATGATTTTTTAAAACAAAACAAAATTTAAATAAATAAAAATAAAAAATTTTTGTACTCTTAGAGGGTAACAGCCATTTATATTTTTTTGGGGGGATGTAATAATGTTACTGCAGAGTTTAATAGGATCTTTAAAAAACCCTATTTATTTTGACGCATATTAATTGTGTGGGTGTGTGCTGGGTGTCGGACTAGGATTTTCTAATTTTTTGTAAAAAATTAAATAAAATTAAGAAAAACAAAAACAAAAAAATTTCATTTAGATTAGGCTACTTTAACAGTTTGAAATTATTAGTTAGACTATATCCCTAAAAAAAACATTTCCATTTGAAATAACAAAGTTATTTAGTTTTTTTGGGGCTCCTCTGTATACATTTAAAAACAAAAATTTTTACCCAAACGATTTTTTTTTTTTGGGGTGGGAAAATTTTTTTTTTAAAAAAAAATTAAAAAAAGGGGTTTTGGGAAAATATCTGCATAATTTTTATACCCCCTGTATAGAGCAAATTTTAAAAATTTTTTATGCCTATATTTTTTTTTTTTTTAAAAATTTAAATTTTAAAAAAATTTTAAAAAATTAAATTTTTTTTAAAATTTTAAATTTATTTTGTTTAATAACTATATTTTAATTACCTATTTGAATTAATCTGTTTGAAATATAGTGTCATAAAT
Organism: Listronotus oregonensis; assembly: GCA_019359885.1. Classification (NCBI taxonomy): domain Eukaryota; kingdom Metazoa; phylum Arthropoda; class Insecta; order Coleoptera; family Curculionidae; genus Listronotus; species Listronotus oregonensis. Next base: position 3,115 of record JAHBCN010018313.1, read on the forward strand.
GATCCATTATTCTTTTTATAGACAATAAAAAAAATTTTTAAAAAAGTTACAATTTATATAAAAAAAACCCCTCGAAGCAAATTGCTATTAAATTTTTTTCTATTACAAAAAAAAATTTTTTTTCCCGAAAGAACCCCTTCTTTTTTTTATTACATACCTCACGATTCTATTTACCATTAAACTTTGAAAAATTAAAATTTTATAATAATACAGAGTATATTTCCTTTAGGTGATCTTAAATTGTTCAGTAACTTTTTTTTTTTATCGGAATTTTATCTTTCATTCTTTTATTATCGAATAAATCAACGATTTAAAGAGTTATATTTTTTCAAAAAAAAATTGTTTTTTTTTAATTTTTTGGATAATCCACAAGTAGTTTAAGAGACCATGGAACCCAAACCAATCCCTTTATTAAATCAAAATTTTATCGGGTAATGTCCTCAAAGAAGAAGAAAATTGTTACGGTTTGGACATCGTGGCAGGAAAAAAAGCGCAAAAGTGAAAAAAAATGGCCCCAAAAGTTTAGTACAAAGAAAAATTTTTTTAAAAAAAATTTCGGAAATATTAAAAAAACCGTATTTTTGAGACGTATCTGAAACCCCCCTTTCGGCCCCCCTTTTAAACCCCCAAATACATTATAGTTGTACTAACTTAAAAATTTTTAAAAATTTTCTTTATTTTTACAAAAAGAGGGGGACCCCCAACCCAAAAATTTTAAAAGCGGTATTGCCCTTCCCGGGGCACCAAAAAAATTTTCCTTGATTTTTTTAAAAACCCTTTGCCGGGCGGGTTTATTTTGAAAACTAAAAAAATTCGGGTTAAAAAAAAAGGGGGTTTACCTTCCCATAAATTAAAAGGGAAAAAATTTGGCGGTTTTTTCCTTTTTAAAATTTGAAATTGGCAAAATTTTCACCCCAAAAGGAAAATTTTTTAAATGGTCAAAATTTGAAAAATTTTTGGGTTTTTTGCGAAACGGGTTGGGAGCTGATACAATTATCTACAAAAATTGTTCCTCATTTTTCCCCCAAAATTTTCCATATTTGAAAAAAAAGATTCTAAAAAAATTTCAAAGTTTTATTTCCCATACTATGCACACGTTTCCACCCCCCCTTTAAATAGTGTAGGTACTTCAGTTTTTTTTAACATGTTTTCCCCCGTAGGGGCCCCCCCCTAGGGCTATTTTTTTTAAAACCCCAATAGAAAAAAGGTCTTATTTAATATCTTTTTTTTTCTTATATTTAGGGAAACAAAAAAAATAAAAAATTATAAAATTGCTCTTAGAATTTGTTCCTCATTCAAAATGACAGCCAATACAAGGGGGTGTTGGGTTTTAGGGGGTCCCGGGGGGTTTGGTGGGCCCTTGTGGGTTCCCAAAGGACCCCCCCTGAAGTAGTGACTTAGGTTTTTTTTTAACATGGTTTGCCCAGTGGGCCCCCCTCTACGGTCTATTTTATTAAACCCCAATAAAAAAAAAGGTTTTTTTTAAAATCTTTCTCTTCTTTTTTCCCCCAAATGGGAATTTTAGGAAAAAAAAATATAAATAAAAATTTTTGTAGAAAATTATGATCTACAACTTTTTTTTTGTTTTTTTTATCATAAAACTCACCTTTTCCCCTGAAAAATAAAAAAAACATTTGGGAATTTTGATTTTTTTAAAATTTTTTTTTTGCAAAATGGGATCGATGGTACCCCAACCCCCATTTTTTTATTTATTGTTTTGAAGCCCAATAGTTTTAATATTTTATTACATTTTAAATTTTTTTTTAAACGAAAAACCATGATAGATTTAAAAAAAAACAAATTTTTTTTATGATATAATTATTAAACTATGTTTTGTTATTGAAATAACTTTAAAAAATTTTTTAAAAAAAACTTTTTTTATAACGAAAAAAAAAATAATCTGATATAAAAGAAAATGATCAAAATTAAAAAAAATTTTTTAGAAACCCCCATTTTAAAGGTTTCGTTGTTAGTTTTTTTTTTAAAAAGTAATCCCCCCCCTTCTTCTAAGATAAAAGTTGTAGAAAAAAAAAAAAAATTTTAAATTTTTTTTTTTTTTTAAATTTAAAAAAATCCATTTTAAAAGGTTCCTTTAAAAAAAGGAAAATTTTTTATTTTATAAAAAAAATTTTTCTAATTAATAAATAAAAGACCATTTTTTTTTAGGGGAAAAAGAGCAACATTTTAGAAAAAAGATAAAAAAAAATCAGATGCTTTGCCGCCCATTTTTTAAAACCCCTTTTTCATAAAAAAAAGATACGTGGTGATTCCAGGGAACATTTATATGGCGAAAAATATTTTTAAATTAAACCTTTATTTTATCTTAATCAGTTTTTTTAATTTAATTTTTTTTTTTTAATTAACAAAAACCTTTAAAAAATTTAATTTGCAAATGCATATTCTTTTTTTAGTATATTTTACCTTTTCCCCAAAACGTACAAAATTGTTATCGGCGACTTTACGCTAAAAAGTATATTGGTAAAAAATGGAAGGTATCGAGATTTTAGAATTTTAAAAAATGAAAAATTAGCCTCGGCCCTTAAAAATCAAGCCTAAATTTTATAGCACTTTCTAGTCCATTCAAAACAACCGGGGCCCCCCAAAATTTGCTGAAAAATTGAAGACTACCTTTAGGGTATGTTTTTGGTTCGCTGATTCCAAAATTTTAGGATGCCCAGCTCAAAAGTTTGTCCCCCAAAAAAACAAAACACCCCTTTTTTAAGGGGTTTTCAAAAATTTTTATATAAAACTTATGAAAATGCTCTTTAGGACCTAGAAAATACTATTGGGGGACGTTTTTGGGTCGCTTTTCCCCAATTTTGCTGTTAAAAGGCCCGGGGTCACCCTAAAAGGGCAAAAAAACCCCTTTTTAGAGGTTTTTTTTTAAAAAAAAAAAAATTAAAAAAATTTTTTGAAATTATTTAAAATTGATAAAAAAAATTTGGGGGGGTTTATGACATTATATTAAATTTTTGGGCCCAAAATTTTAAAAATTTTAAAAATTCTTAGGGTTCCTAAAATATCGTACAATTAAAAAAAGTAACAAAAAAAAAATTTTTTTTCCAAAATTTTTTGGGGGCCAAAACATTTTTTGTTTTTTTTTAAAAAACAAAAATTTTTTTTGATGTGGGTTTTTACTCCCAATGAATTCTCAAAATTTAATTTAGGCTTAAATTAAATTAAAGTCATAAAAATACTAATTTTATTAAGGGTTAAAAATTTTTTAAAATTTTTTTAATATTATTTTAACAAATCTCTAAAAGGGTGTTTTTTTTCCCCCCTTTTGAATTCAGTTTTGGACCCCCCCAAATCGGGGGAAAAAGACCCCCAAAAGTACTCTAAGAGTATTTTTAGATGCCTAAAGAACATTTTCATAAGTTTAAAAAAAAAAAAACCCCTAAAAAGGGGGTTTTTTTTTCCCTTTGGGGGGGACGCTAAAATTTTAAAGGGGTTTTTTTGGGGCCCCCAAAAAAAATTTAAACAGTGACCCCCCAAAAAATCAATTTTGGGGTAAAAAGGGATTTCATAATTTTTCATAAGATTTTTTTTTTCAAAACCTCTAAAAATGGTTTTTTGCTTTTTAGGGGTGATGCAAAATTTCCCCGGGACCCCAAATTCGGATCCCCGATCAAAAAAAAGGGGGTAAAGGTAGTTCCACTTGCGCAAAATTGGGCACCCAACCCGCATTTTTAATGGATATTGTAATTTTTTTTTAGTTAGGGCACAAAAAACCCCAAAAAAAATTTTAAAATTTCGCTTACGAATTTTTCCTCATTAAAGTGTCACCAATACCCAGGGTTTTTTAATACTCTAACTCTCCCAACTCAATAAAGACAAAAGTGAATGTAATTTTTGGGTTTAATCTTCGTTTCCTCAATTTGGAAAAATTTTTTACCTTTGACATTTTCGTACGAAAATTAATGAAAAGGGAAAGTAATTTTTGCAAAGGTGAACCATACCGATATGTCATTTTTAATCTAAATTTACAAATTGTTGGGAAAAATTTATCGGTTAATTACTGTTTGTTTTAATTATGAGATAATCGAATAATTATTCCCTTTGACTTTTTTGAAAAAGCTTTTGCTTACAAGGTTTTTTGTTTTTTAAAAGGTTTAAGATAGATTAGTTTAACTTGAAATATGGTTTGGGAAAAAATAAAAGTGTCTAAAAGAAAAAAAAATTTTCGTTACAAATAAAAATTTATTACAATGTTTTTTTTTAAAATGATTCAAAAAAAATTCATGCATGTGCTTTTTTCGATATTGGATGACGTATGTCATAGTTCCATAAAATTTGACATTAAATAAAAAATTTTAAAAACAATGGGCAATTTTTTTTATCGATGGTTTTAGCGCATTAACCTTTTAAATCATCAAACCTTTTTTTAAATCCCCCTAAGAGTCCAATATTCCACAAAGCGTTTTTTTAAAATACGAGCAAAAAAAAAAAAAAATAAAAAAAAAAAACACAAAATTCCCAAAACCTTTTTTAAAAATTTGAACGTTTTTAAAAAAAGCGCATAAATTAGCGTACTTTTTTTTGATGGAATAAAAAAATTGCCCAATCTTTTGGGCCAAAAAGGCCCAAAAAAATTTTGATCTGCTAAAGCTGATTTATCGCCCATGCGAAGCGATACCCCCCCTGATTGAGACATTGATTACTCCTCAACCAAACCATTAAAAGCTTAAATAAAAGTACATTTTAGCAAAAATCTTCTATTTTAAGCTATCCTCCCCATCACTATGCCATTATTACAATCATAATTCCCCAGTTCCACAAAAAAGTGGTGTTTGCTGGATATCGGACTTAGACTTTCTGGCGTATTTTTCGCTAAGCACGATCTAAAGTCAAAATTGGGGTCAAACAGCAAAAAATCGAAAAGGCGTAATTTCAGATATTAACGACTTTTTTATTTAAACAATCAATATCTAAACTATAAAAATATACCAAACTTTATGATACATAAACTATGTATTTTCACACAATCTGTAATTTAGGTTATATAACATTTGTCTAAATGCTATATTTTCGAGTTATAATAAAGCCAATTTTCAGGATTTTTTTAGGTGTACCTCTGAAAAAAAAAATCAGAATCAATTTTTAATTTCATCTTGGAAACGGTGGCCGACTTGCCATCGAAACGTAGATAGTGTTTTTTTAATTTTTGGGTTTTTGGGAAGATTTCCTTCTTTTTTGTTGCAGGCGATTTACCCAAGTTCATGAGGTCAAATAGGGCTGAGCAGGCTCAGTTCATATACCCGGGACCTGGACAAAGTGGTCCCATTTTCCAAAAACTATAAAATATACACCAAACTTTGTAATTACATATACTATGTATTTTTACACAATCTTAAATTTATGTTATATAACCATTTTGTCTAAATGCTATATTTTTCGAGTTATAATAAGAAACCTTTGAATTTTCAGGATTTTTAAGGTATACCTCTGAATAAGAAATTAGAATTAATTTTTAACTTTTGTTTTTTTCGCAAATTTTAAGTAATTTGGGATTAAAATAACTAAAATAAACGACTATAATAAAAAGCCCAAAAATCACATTATTAAAAAAAAATGCTATTTTAGACTAAAATTTTTAAAAATTACATTTTCGTTTAAATCTCCTTTATTTTTTTATTTTATAAAAATGTTTATAAAGACAATTTACAAAACTCTACTTTCTGGTTTTAAAATTTTTGTATCTCTTTGTAAGTTTATGATCGTAGTCCAAACATTCCATGGTAGTAGGTTTCTGCTGTTTAACACCCAATTTTAACTTAGTTAGTGTTCTGGAAAAAATACCTTGAAAATCTTAATTTTTGACTTCCCAGCTTTCACTTTTTTATGTGGACCTGTGTCATTAGAAGGTATTTTTAATTTAAAAGAACACATCCGCAAACATGTGTTTTAAATACTCCCTACTTCGTGTATTGTATACGCACTCTGTAGAATGGGGATCAAATAGGACATGTGACAAGCTCCATCAACCAGGTTCGTTTACTTCGCAACTGGACAAGCCTTTTGTTTGATGTTTCCAGTTTAGACAAAATCGATAAGGTCTTTGGAAAATAGTACTAGTTAACATAATATTCCTTAGTAAAACAAAATGGATATATTAAAAAAAAATAAAGTATATAACAACCACATTTAATTCTCAGCTTTTTTCAATATTTTATTTTGTTATTGTAAAAAAAAATATTTTAATATTCAAATTACTACTTGAGTATATAGTAGTAAGTACTGCTTTCTTGTAGTTAAACTTGGCACACACACATATATTCGTTTGAAATAGTTTATAAATTCCTTTCGCTACAACAGTTAAGTTTGTCAGACTATACATACTCCAATATGGGGCTAATAATGAAGTAATATTAAAATAAAATATCATTAGCCAAATATCTACTTACTATTTTAAATCCTTTAGCAAACAATACTGATTCTTACATTAAAATTCCCAACATTTTTTAGAAAAATTAACACACATTGACATAGACCCAAATAACACCTTGGTAAGTTTGATGTTAGTTTATTTGCAAATGTTCTTGTCGATAAAACATTAAATATTGTTAGAAATAAATTAGAAAACGATGTCCAACTTGGCGAAAGAACCAAACCAAACATAAACTCTATTCTTGAATTAATAACTTTTTGCGTAAAAACAACATATTTCCAATATAACACTGATTTTTATAAAAAAACTTCCGGCATGGCCATCAATTTACCTTTATCACCATAATATTTTTAGGGAAAATTTTAAATCCAATTTTTTACAAAATTATCATTATGAAACTTTAGTTTGGTGGAGTTATATAGACGATATTTTTTTTCTTTATCAACATGACGAACATTGTCTAAATGATTTTTTAATAGAAATTATTAATACACAAGAAACTATTGTTCGTTTTACCTTAGAAAAACAACAAAACTCACAACTTCCTTTTTTTGATATTCTAATAAAAAAATATGTAAATAGTTTTGAAACTAAAATTTACAGACAACCAACACATACAAACAGAACAATAATGGTAAAAAAAGGAGTTGTAAAAAGTCTTTTTTATAGAATTAAAACAATTTGTTCTAATATTTTAGTTCAAAATAATTTTCGTCTTGATTTTATAAACAAATGCTTTCTAAAATTTGGACAACCAAATATAAGACAAAACTAAAATAGACCCATTACAGATCTATTTTTACTATATATTTCTGGGTTATCAAATAAAATTTAACGAATAGGTAAGAAATTTAATATTCGTACCACATTTAAAACACAAAACACTATCAGATCTCAAGTAACAAAAACAAAACCATACAATATAAAAAAAAACACAACAAAATATAAGATCCCTTAAAAATGTTATAAATTTTATATAGGTAAAACTTTCAGACCATTAGTCAAACGCATCAAAGAACATAGAACATACATTAAAAACACAGAATTCCACAAATCAAAAATCTGTCAACACGCTATCAATTGCGCAACCACAGAATAAATTGGAATGCTTCTAGTATTTTAGCAAAGGAAACTTGTTCAAAAAACGTAAAATAAAAGAAAGTGCAATTATATTATTAAATACAGATAAATGTGTAGCATCAATTTCTTTTCATTTAAACAATACATGCTTACCTATGCTTGATGCTGAAGTAAATTCAGATAAACTTAAAATCAATTAATACACTACAACACCTTTTTTGTCTTTTTAAAAATTGTAAAAATACCAGTCAAATGAAGTAATATGTCATTTATGACAAAACGTTATAAAAAGTACAAAAGCTTTCAGAATTTCCTAACTTTTGATTCCAAAATTTGTTAAAATTTAGTTTAAATTTCTTTTTTCATTTTTCATCTTGGAAACGATGGCCGACTTGCCACCGAAACTTAGATTAGTGTTCTTAATTTTTTGGGTTTTTTGGGGAGTTTTCCTTGTGGCAGGCGATCTGCAAGTTCATAGGGTTCAATAGGGCTAAGCAGGCTCAGTTCGTTATACCCCGGGACCTGGACCGAAGTGGTCCCATTTTCCAAAAAGTAGTAAGGCAAGTATCCCAAAGAAATAATACTAAAAAGTTTGGAAAACATTGCATAAAATCCTTACCAAATCTAGAAAAAAAAATCCAAATTCTGTTTGGCATATGTTTTTTAAAATTTACCCTATAAATTATCACAAAAATTTTTAAAAAGATAATTTTCGCTATTTTAAATAACTTTTTGCCATCTATAAAATAGGCTTTAGAAAATTTAACTGCCTTTATATAAATCAAAGCAAACGTCCATTTAAATCTTCATGATAACATAATAACGGCCGATGTGAAGAATTGGTGCAACACTTTCTATCGATCTTACGCCAAACAAAGAAATGTTGCAAATCATTGTGAGATATGCCGCTAAACTGGGAAAACGGTAGAATAAAACGTCAAAAAGTCCGCCCGCAATCTGATATTCGATCATGTTGCACAACGAGATAAGACGCGGGGAAAAGTACGGGTACTCAGTACCTCCGGTACGAGCAATCGAGATAAATGATTCGTATTTCTACAGGGTGTCTACGGGAAAACACTTACATGCCTAAAATTTAAAAAATTTAGTAAAAACCATTTTTAAAAAAAAAACTTTTATTTACAGTACTAAAAAAAATTTAAACCCATCAATTTATTTTTTACTAATTTATATGATATAAAAACTTGTTGAGAAATTTTCCTATTTTTTTTAAAAAAATATAATTTTTAATATAACATTAAAAATTTCAATAACACTAAATCTTGGACTTTTACTGTCTTTATTTGTTAATTGATACACAACGTTTCGGTTAGTAATGTATCTCCAACCTTTTTACAATTATCACTTTTCATGTCTTATTCTACCGAGGTTCTCCAAGTATTCCTTGTGTTTGTTTCGGACCCGGGTTTTCGGGTCAAAGTATGTTGGATGACCATGTCTTACTAGCTCATCCGCTTTTTCGTTGCCTTCTATTCCCAAATGTCTGTCCCACAGGAGAGTTACCCTGTTGCGTTCTCCCAGGACCTCCAGTTCTTTGGCATTCTCATGTCAGCTTGGACGTCACCTTGGGGTTTACTAGTGCCCCAAATGACGCCTGGCTGTGTTATATGCAGATCCTTGTTTGTAAGCCCTCCTGTTATTTTTCTTTGCACAGTGCAGTAAAGCTTATATTTCTGTTTGAAATACAGTACTGTGTGTTCCTAGTGGAAGAAGAATTGTAAATTTCCCTCATTTCACTTTTTTACCCCCGCTCCAGATCCTGCTCGGTTTTGAAACCATCCGTATTATAGATGATGTCCCCAACCTGCCGGGGAGATCGGGTGGCTGCCTCATTTTGATCTGGAATTTTTATCTCGAAGTTTTGTTGAATGAGTTTTGGGGGAATCACCCGGTCTGTTCTCTCATCAGGATGTTGCCGCCAATCTGACTTTTTAGGGTTTTTTGTGCCCCAAACTAGCGTAGACACCAGTTGGTTTTGTTGCAGTCGGAAGTAGCTCATTTTTGCCTCTCCCATCACTATGAGGTTAAGTGGTGGAAGGTCTAAGAGACATTCCATGGCTGCTGTTGGGGTTGTTTTAATTGCTTCTGTTATAGCTAAGAAAGGGTCTCTGTACCTTGGTCAGTTCTGTAACAGCAGTTCTTTGTCCCATTTTCATGTTATCATAGGCCTTACCTCCATGGTATAAACAATAAACCACGTTTGGTTTAAGGCCCCATGTTTTCCCATGAGAGCGTCGGGTTTCAAGAGTCATCTCCGTTTTTTCTTGTTTTCTGGAGATGTTGGTTCCAGGTAAGTTGAGAGTCTAGGATGACACCCAAATTTACCTCTCCCATCTTGATTGCTTCACCTCGTGGTTCCTAAAGCCCTCTAGATTTCTCCTTTTGGTGAAGGCACTATGGCTGACTTTGGAGGGTTTATGTTTAGTCCCTCCTTTCTCGTCCATCTGGTGACTGCGTTTAGGACCTGTTGCTTTTTTATCCCTAACAGTGTTGTTAAATTTTCCTTGGTCATAATGCCGAGATCGTCTGCGTATCCCAATGTTTGGTGCCCTTCAGTTGAAGGACATTTAGTAAGTCGTCCATGACAAGGGTTCCACAGTAGTGGGGACAGAACTTCCTTTGCGGACATCCCCCGCTCAACCCGGCTACAAAAGTTTTCTCAAGAATTGAAGTATATACCATCTGCTCTTAAGCATGCAGTCTATACCTGCAGCTGTTGCGTCGATCCCTCTGCGCCTCGACGCGTTTGAGATAAATATGAGGCACGTGTTTAAATCCCTTTTACATCTGAAGGCACATTAGCACCTCCTTGTATTTGAGAGCATATTCGGCCTTTTCCACAAGTTCATGTAATGCTGTTTCTGTGGGCTTACCTGCTGTGTATGCATGTATGTCCTTGTTTGGGGGGTCTGTTCTTAGGGGTTCTCCCCGATGTGCCTATCTAGCAACTTCTCAGGGTCTTTAGCACGAACGACATCAGACTTATTGATCTTAAAGATTTTGTCCCATCCTGTCCGGTTTGCTATCTGATTAGTCTCCAGGTTGTTGGTATATAGCCCAGAGCTAGGCTGCCTCTTAAAAAATAGACAGTCTATGTAGTAAAAGCTCTGGTCCTTTCTGGGGCATTTAATTTTTTTTCTACGTTTATCACTGATTTTGCTACCTGCCAGTCCTCCCTGGAGCAGTATCCCCGGGTTTCCTAGTTCCCGAACTTTGCATCTTCCAATGACATGTTGGTTTTTCATCCCGGAAAGTGTACCTGAGTAGTTTCTCTCATGGTCTTATTTGCCGTTCTTTGTGATCACCCTTGGTTTCTTTAGAGTAAAATTTTTATTGAGGTTCTTTCCCAAAATTTTATGGAGCCTGGCTGCCTCATGAGTTCCTTCGATTTTCTCAGAGTGCCTTCTCCCCTGGATCTCTCTTAGCTTTCCTCAATGCCTTGTTGTATTGGAAGGGCCTTTTTGTATGATTCCCTATCCGATGTTGCCCTGTTATTCTTCATTGCCCTCTTTTTCAGTTTGGTGAGTTCCTCGTCCACCCGGGGGACATTTTCCAGTACTTTCTTATCCGGGGGCGTTCTTATTGTTTTTGTGTCATTATTTCTAGGTCGTGTGTATTGTTTATTTTTCGCTTTGTCTTTCTTAGTGTAGATTCAGGTCTGCCTTAAAGGCTTCCCAGTCCGTTTTTCGAGGTCGATATGTTTTTCTATAGGTTCATGTCCCCTATCTCAAGTTTATGTGTCGGATCTGAACAACCTATTTCAGATACATGCCAGTTGATAACATTGCTTCCAACGTTTAATGAGTAGTTTATATCTAATACCTCTTTTGTCTACTATTTACAAGGTTGGTTTATTGCCTACATTTAATATGTCTAAATTGTTTGCCATAATAAATTTAGTAAAGACTCACCTCTCAGGTTTGTGTCTGTGCTTCCTGGAGATGTGGTGTGCATTTGCATCGCATCCTAGGATGAGCTGCGATCCATTTCCTCTGCGGGTTCTCCGGGGCTTCCATCTCCTTTGGGTTTGGTGGTAGGTCAGTCGTCATAAGATATGCCATCCGAAGATTAATTCCTTCGGCATGGCCTATCCCTGACTTAATTTAAAAGGGGTTTTTTAAAAAGGGGTTTTTTTCTTTGGGAAAGAAAAAAGGAAATTTAAAGGGGGGCCATTTAATCTATTAATTGGAAAAAGGGGAAAATTTTTGGACATGGCCCCCGGGGGCGGGGGGGCTTTTTGTTTAAAAACAATTGGTTCATTAAAAAAATTCTTCGACAACCGTAAGATGAAACATCCTTTTTTGCGTTGTAAAATTTCTTTTTTAAGTAGTTCATCTGGTATAGGTGAATATGCATTTTTAATTATCTGTAAGGATCATTAATATTAACCCATCTCCAATTAACTGGACGAATATTTTTACTACCAAGCCATATCTGGGTCTGTATGAAAACCCCTTTTAATATGTTCATCTAGTGCCCCAACTTTGGGAAAAAAAAATGCCATTGATTTTTTAGTCCCCTTAATTTTTATGTTATCGTGCCCAAAAAAAAACCATTTTGGTTGAAAGCATTGACATAATTGCAAAACCCTATTTTTTAAAAAAGTTAAAGGGTTATAGGGTCTAGTAATCCTTACAATAAAATTTAAATTTGACCTTACCCGGTTTTTTTTATCCTACACAAATAAAAAAAAATATATTTGTTAAAAAATGTTATCTTTCTTTTTTTACAAAATCAGTATTTTAGAGTTATTATGAAAATAACATAATTTAGGTAGGAAAAATTTAAAAAAATTTTTAAAAAAAAAACCTTTTGGGCTTCTCAACCAATAAACGTATTAACCCTAAAAAAAAAATTTTGGTTTTGTTTTGGTAAAAGGGGCGTGTTTTTTTTTTCCCCTTTTTCAAAAAGGATCCCGTCTTATTGTCATCTAACTCGCTTATTTTAAAATTATCAAACCCTACACATTTGAAAGGGTTTGATGTACTTTAAAAAGGTTTTTAAAGATATTTTCCAAAAAAATTTTTCGGTTTCCGTTATTAACCTCAAATTTTTGCGTTCAATATTTAAACAAATGATCCTTTTGTAGTATGTCGCTTTAGATTAACCCAAAATTTTTTTAAAAAAAAACTTTTTTTTTTCTTTTAATTTTTTTTGGTAAATACAAATTTTTAAAAAAACTTATAGTTTTGGGTTTTTGTAAAAAAAGTTTAAAACATGTTTTACCATGAAAAAATTTAAATTTTTAATCTTAATAACAAAAAAATAAACTTTTAAAAAAAATTTATAAACAAAAGTTGCTTAGAATTGGGTTTTTTTGTTTCCCCGGAAAATTTTTTTAAAAAAAATAATTTCACCCCCGAGAAGGGGTGGCATTCCCCCCAGGGGAAAAAGGGTCCTCCTTTTCATTTTTTTTACTTGGGCCCCTTAACTAATCACTAATTTTCACGCAAATCGATGAAGGTTAAAAAATTGGGGGGGAAACCTTCAGTGACTGGGCAAATACTGTAAGATAAATCTCGAGACAATTTTTAAAATATCATATTAGTTGTGAATAAAAAAGTGGGTTTAATTTAATTTAAAGTTTATTTTTTTTTTTTATGGTCGGTTGCCCAAAATTTTAAAAAACCTTTTGCTTAATATTCTTTAAAACTCCGATCACCCAAACCTTCTTTTTCCCCTTTTAAAAATTACCTTGTGTAAAGCTTCCTTAAAATTTTTGGACCGGCCTAAAAGTAATAAAAAATTGTTTTTAAAAAATTTCTACAATTAATTTATTATTTTTTTGTTATCGGGTTTTTAAGTTTCTATCCCAAATATCCCCCCCCTTTGCCAAGCTATAACCCTTTAAAACTGGTTTGCGGGCCCCTTTTATTCTGCCATTTTAATTTTTTTTCCCTTGGCTATTTCATCGATATCTATATTATGAGGGATAAAAATAAAAAAATAGTCTACCCTCTTTTTGACCGCCCTATTGGATTTAATGTGACGTCATTTTTTTTTTCTATTTTCTCAAAATTTTTTTTTTTATACCTATATTATGGGGGGATCAAAAAAATAACGTCCGCCATCTTAGGCGGCCCATATTAGATGTAAATGACGTCACTTAGCTAACCATGAAAATTTCTACCTAAACGGGATAAAAAAATTTAACTCAATCAGTGGGCATAAATACTTAAAAAAAATTTTGTTGCAAGATTTATTTAAAAAAAATACATAAACAAAAAAGGGTTTAAAATTTTTTTTTGTAATGAAACTTGGTTCATAATAATTTTTGTTGCCGGGGACAAAAAAACGAGAATAGCAATCTTCTGGTCTCCTTTTTGGGTTCGGGGAAAATGGCTCTCGTCTCGGCCTCATTTGATACCCCCCCGTCTTGTTTGTCCCGTTTTCTAATAAAAAATAATTTTTGTAAATACGTAACTGGCAGTTCTTAAAATTAAAATTTAAAAACTTTCATATTTTCTATTATGGAAACATTTTAAAAACCAGCACCTGTCTGTAGGAAGGCACAAAACAAACCCGATTAAAATTTCTTTGTCCTTTTTATTATTGTAGATAATCCAGTTCT